>CAUYON010011506.1:0-15788 GCA_963573935.1 Arctocebus calabarensis
CACTTGTTTTTCGCTCCTCTGGTTTCCCTCTGCCCCTGAAGGTTGCTCATTTGTCAGAGTGCCATTACTAGAGCTGTCATTCTTTTCTGTTCCTTTCTCTCTTTTTCCTCCTTTCTCTCCAGATCTCAGTTACAAAAGGCCATAGTGGCTGTTTTAAGAAGATTCTCCAGGTTATGGTCTGGGACTATAGCCAATTGCTGGAGTTTTCTTTGAATGTCTGGGGCCACTTGAGGGATAAATTTGACTTTTACAATAATCTGACCCTCTATGGAGTCAGGCATCTTGTTTCTTTTAACAAATATTCATTGAGCTCCTACAGTGTGAGAGGCTTTAAGGCCATGTGCTGGGGCCTCCATGGCGTTCCAGGCTGACTTTGTCCTCACTGGACCCTGAATACTGGGGGAGGGAGAGGTCAGCGAGGCTGTAGAAAATAGAACCCTGACTCAGAGGGACTGAAGCAGAGGTGCTGACAGGGAGACAGGAAAAGTCAGCGAAGGGACTAGTGTGCCTGAGGAAGTGGATTTGAGAGAGAGTAATTCAACTTGGCTAAAAGGCTGAGTGTAAGGAGACAGGGTCGTAAAGGCCATTGGGTGCTAAGTGAGGAGTCTGGACTTTGTCCAGAGGGCAGGGGACAATCACTGAAGGGTGCCAGGTGTCATTTCTTTTGTGGACTCTTTCCAGAGCCCTCTGATTTCCTTGCCATGCTTTCTGTCTCTCTGTCTCTCTCTCCCTCACACACACTTGATCTATTAGTTTTGTAGCAGTAAACTCTGGATTCTAACTTTACTTCTCCTTGGCTTTTTCAAAGAATTTTAAAATGAAACGAATAATAATTTGAATGAATTCACAGATACAGAAGAGAGAAGCAAGCAGAACAGGATCGTTGGTGGCTGAGAGTTATAAGAAAAGGAAATTTGACATTGATCAGTTGCAGATCCTTATTTTTACATAAGGCAGAGGGCTACACTTCTCGTTCCTGTCCTATCTAGGAAATCACCGCCATCTCACTCTTTCCTAACTATCTGCAAACCTTCTGTATACTGGAAAGAAAATCCAGCAGGGATGAGACAAGATAAGAAGTGGTGCAGTACCAGGTAGAGTTTGTGTTAATGAGAGGGAAGCACACCCTGTCCTTGTGAACCTTCTTTCTATTGCTGAGCCTTGGGTTTCTTGCCTCTCCTTTTGGAGACACTTCAGTCCACATTCTCTTTGCCTGGAAGGGCTGGCATGGGACACAAGAATCTGCCTCAGATGATCTGAAGGAGCAAGCCGTATAAAATAAAATCCAATTTTCTGCTAATAAGAGGAGGCTGAAAATTCACAGCACAGCCAAACCACTTAGTAACCTGCTCCCGGCAGATGGAGGGAGGGAGAGCTATGACAGAAATGCTGTAATCATCTTTGAGGGGCCACTTAATGAAAATCAGGTAAGGTCTAACCTTTATGAACTCACCAGAGTTCAGACACAAGAAAGAAAGCAAACATTGACAAGAGACCCCTGTCTCCACAAGAAATCTTTGACCAGATAGGCATGTTCACCTCAGTATAACTATTAAGATTCTACTAATGTGTCACGGAAAGACAATACACCATTTGGAATGGTGCGAAATTTCTTAGCCACAAATTCAGTCAGTTTAGAAGTAAGTGTCTGCTTACTACAGCTTTGTAGTAGTCCAGGCTATAATAATTACTATGAGTTAAGGAAAATAACAGGTATTTTTTCTCTTTAGAAGTTAAAAAAAAGTTCATACTGTGAGAATGCCAAGCTGACATATAGCTTTAAAAGGAGCGATGCTCAAAGTACACAATAAGGGTCATGAGCAGATACAGTGATGTATAGCCAGGCCTTACTTCTTATTTGTGTGTCCTGTCTGAAAGCTGGCCCTGGCATGACATTTAACAAAGTGTTTCTGTATGGGTAATTTTCCCTGCCAAAAATTGCTGGGAGAATTTCTAACCTTGACCAAGGAATGTTCCCTGGAGGAGGTGCATTTGAGCTGAGCCTTGAACAGAAATATTGTGTTTTGAACTGACTCAAACTATTTGGTTATTTAACAAAAGTCAAATCTTTTGGCTTTACTCTTGGTAGCTTCTGGCAGTAGGAGGTGGGTGGGAGTTTTTAAATGTCTTCTCTCCCACAACTTTGCTCCCAAGTGGTATGTTACAGTGAAAGAGTATAGATCTGAATTCTCTACATGCAAAATAAATGTAGGTAGGCAGGTACAAAACTTCATCCCTGAACTGGTTCATGAAAGCTCATGAAGCCTCTATTGTCTGCCTGTATGAACTTCAACAAGCATCTTGCAGAAGGGTTCATTCTGAGGCTGATGTAATTATGTTCTGCTGGCTGAAGCAGCCTCCTCCCCTCCCTTGCCCCCTTCTAGTCTAATTAGAGGATAGAGTCTTACTAGGTGAAGACACAGACCAAAGGAGTGTTAGACCTAGGATGCTTTGGGTGCTGGACTCCAGAGATTATCATGCTTAATTTTACAAGGGTATCAGAGCTTGAGAAAAATTTGAACCCACTGAATATTGAGTACCACTCTTTTAACTGGTAAAATGTTTCTTTTTAATATTTCTTGTGCTAGTAAATTGTCATAGTTTCAGGTATCATCTTGGAATTATTTGGATTGTAACTGTGTCTTAGATGTGGATTTCAGATTAGGATCCTTCAAATGCTAACTCACTCATTTGGATACTTTCCATGTTCAGAACTGTCCTTATGAGGTGAATTAAATTAATTTACAGGTAAATATCCTATGTGAATGCTCTAACAGGCTTCAGAGAGAAGGGGGTAGGGATTATCACGGCAGGTTGAATAGTGGTTTGGACCTAAAATTTGGAGGGGAAGTATCTGGAAGTGAGGAGGAGGGAAACATTTCCTTCTCTCAATACACTCCCTGAAAGTGGTGCCTGTCAGCATTCTTAAAAAGGTTATTACCTTTTAAAATCATGACATGACAGTTGATATGTCTCTGTTGAAAAGAAATTAGGAGCAGCAGCAAGGTAAGAGAGAGCTCATGGGGCACGTGGCAGAAGATGTGAAGAGGGCGACTGTGTGAAGAGCTGACTGATGCCACTTTCAGGGATGACAATAGCTGCTGAAAAGTTTGAGATGGATGAAGGTTAGTTTACCATAATCTTACTCTTAGATTTCATAAAAGCAGAACTTAGATCCAATTTTACCATGTATTAGGTAAGTAGCAGAAACTAATTTATTACCAAGCTGCTCCGTAAGATTCACAAAAAAACCTTGCATGAAAGGTTAGTTTCAAGAAGGCATAACTTCCATTTATTGCCACCCTAGCAAGTAAGATTTCCATAGAACCTCCAACAGCTACCTTGGTGGTGGTACTATGTTTTTGTATTTCAAGAAGTTTTTCTTTTATTGTGACTATGAGATAAGCCTTACCAAAGTAAGGCCTTCAAAAAATTGGCCAAAACCTCAAATCTATTTGTCTTCACGATAGACTTTTCCAATCGGAAGAAAAATGAGGTATGGCTCACGGTCCTGTAACTCATTACTCCTATAACGGCAACTCCTAGTTCACTGATGGTAGCTTCCTTGCAATCCCTCCCCTTCTCCCCGCGACCCCGCCCCTGAGAGCTATTTATTGCCTAGAGTTTACACAAAGAATTCTATAAGTAAACTTCCCATGGTTAGAAATGTCTAGTCGAAAGAAATACTCTTTTAAGCCTCAGAGGATTGTACTATATGCCGGGTACTATGGGTATGCAAATGAGCAGTCTAGACGTGAACTTAATATTCCACATACCATAGTGCTCGTGGGTGTCTCTGGAGCCGCCTTTAGGGGACAAAAGAGAGGTCTTCAGATGCATTCTAAGTCCCGTCCTGGTTCTACCACAGAATCTTGTTTGATCCCTTTTGTATAAGATATTGAGACTTAAAACAAACAAACAAACAAAAGATATTGGGATTTGAATGTGATTTTTTTTTCAAGTTTTTTTGTTTTGAAATAGTTATATGCTCACAGGAAATTGCAACAATAGCATCCAGAGGTCTTGTGTACCTCCACTTAGATTCTTTAGTGGGGAATCTTTTGTGATACAGTGAACTCTGAAACCCAGGAATTTATTACACACCTTGTTCAGATTCCACCAGTTTTACAGGCACTTCTTAGTGTATGTGTGTATAGTTACATGTCGTTTTATCACATGTATAGATTTATGTAATCACCCACCCTATAAAAGTACAGAACCTCAAAGAACTGCTTTCTGCTGACTCTTTATAGTCATAATCACCCGCGCCCTCCTCTCTAACCCCTGGGAAGCATCATCTGACTGTATGTGTGTGTGTGTGTTGTGTGAGAGAGAGAGAGGCGCACACACACACATTTAGGACTGTTGTCTCTTCTTGCCAAGATTGGTCTTTTTATCTCTCTGTAATGACCCTTTTTGATGGTGGTGGTTGAAATCTACTTTATCTGGTATTGATATAGTCATTTGTGTTGTCTTTGGATTAATGTTTGCACAACATATCTTTTTCCATCCTTTTACTCTCAGCCTACCCCTATTGTTATATTTACAGTGCATTTCTTGTAGACAGCATAAAGTTGGGCCATTTCTTAACAATTCATTCTGCCATGCTCTCTCTTTTAATTGCTGTATTTAATTTGATTAGGGTTCATTTGGCTTCTTGAAACTATAGGTTTATGCTCTTTGCCAAGTTTGGGAAATTTTTTTGCCATCATTTTTTGACTTTTTTCCAGCCTCATGGTTTTTAATTTTTCTTCTTTCCTTCTGGAAAATTTAATGACTCAAATATTAGATCTTTTGTTATTATACCAAAGGTCTCTGAGGCTCTATTTATTTTTTCAGTTTATTTTTCTCTCTATTCAGATCATGTGTGTTTAGGTTCGATAATTCTTATAATCTACTTCTGCAATTAAGCCCATCTAGTGAGTTCATTTAATTAATTTTATTTTGTTTATTGTCCTTCCTCAAGTCCCGAGGTCCCTAGCCAGTCTATGCTCTTCTATTCACCTTTTAGAATCATCTTATGTTTGTTTCATATACCATGTGTACGTTTGCTTTTAGCTTTCTATAGTGAGAAAGGCAGGGAGAAATATGCTTGTTTTATCTTACCTAGAACCAGAAGTCTGTGTTGATGTGTTTGAAAGTAAATTTTAGGCGTCATGAAAAGATAAATCATTTTATTACCACACAAGTAAGTTTCTGAAGACAGAAGGTTGAAGCAGTGTGCAGTGGTGGTGGAGGATGCAGTGTGCCCTGAGGATGTGGGAGCTTTAGTTCTTGTTCTTGTTGGTCTCTGTTCCCAGCCTTCCAGGCACCAGTGTTTTGACCAAGCTCAGGAATGCTCTAAAGGGTGAGTAGGATGGCTCTCTTGGACAGTTTGGATAGTGAATGGGAAAATGAGACTCATTTAAAAGATGGGTGGTGGTATCTTTCCACAGAGCTCTTATGGCTTACTTCTCTGGTCTTTGATGCAGTGTGTCACTTCAAGGAGAAAAATAGTATCTGGAATTATGAAAAGTTCCTTCCTCTTCCCTTGGATGGATGGCAAAAATGTTAGTTTTTTTCTTTTTCTCTCTAACTCTCTCTCTGTGTCTCAAAAAAAAGTCTCATTCTGTCATCCTGGGTAGAGTGCAGTGGCATCATGTGGCTCATAGCAGCATCAAACTCCTGGGCTCATGTGATCCTTCTGCCTCTGCTTCCCAAGTAGCAAGTAGCTGGGACTACAGGGGTGTACTGCCATACCTGGCTAAGTTTTCTATGTTTAGTGAAGGTGGGGGGAATCTCACTCTTGTTCAGGCTAGTATCAAGCTCCTCTTGCCTCAGCCTTCCACAGTGCTAGGATTACAGGTGTGAGCCATTGCACTCAGCCACTCTTTCTTAGTCAGCCTTTCGCTTTGGGAACCTCCAGCATTATGGGACTCCACTTAGAGTTTCAAGGTTGCTAGTGTTTGTCCATTGTATAAATTAGTTTTCTTGAATGTGTGAAGACTTCCTAAACAGAAAGCAAATTCTGTCACTGTGAGGGCCATTTTATGGGACTGTGGCCCCCATGTGGGCTGGGGCTCTTTTTTCCTCCACGTTACTGTGACTTGCTTTGTCTGGCGGAGTGACACTACTGGGATGTATGATTTAGTAGCATAATTTGGTGTGGACAAGTCATTAGTTCATTTAATTTGCTGTGTAGTCATCCCATTCATTACATTTTTTTGTCATGATCCCTATCTTGTTTATCAGCCTCATTGTTTACAGCTTTTTTTCATATACCTTCTAGAAAATATGGCTAGTGGTTTTCCAGTTTGAGCAGTGTGGGGATAATTATATAGCTTTTGTACCTTTGACTTCATGCTGAAATTTCATATTTTGTTTTCAACATGTGATTTTTAGCTGTAGGGAGAGTGAAGGAATATGGAACAAAGCGGGCAGGGGAGCAGAATTCATGTTACACCAAGGATATGGATAGTCTTGCATAATCCAGAGTGACTTTTAGGAAATTGGTAGGCAGAGAGTTGGAAACAGAGGTTGTTCCTGGGTTTAGGTTGGCAGTTGTCTTGAAGATATTCAGAGTTTACCCGAGTTAATTTGGTCTTCATGATTTAATTAAGTCATTTTAAGAGGCTTTCTCTTTTCTTTTGTCCACAAAACACTTGCTCTCTGCCTTGGACCAGTTGCCTGGTGAAGGCTCTGGGCGTGGGAACGGTAGCACAGTGCTGTGTGTGCCTGTGATGTCCGCAGCGATCACACCCTTGTGAGCATCTTCCCCACCTACGCAGGATGGTGAAGATGTTTCAGCAGAGACTTTGTTGTTTACAGGAAAAAATAAGTTTTTTTAATGGAAGCATGTTATCCTTAAGGACACGTTGATGGGGAGAGAATGTTGTCTCAACATTGGAAGCAGGAAAATGATTTAGTTCAAATTATTTTAGAAATAGCAAAGCAGCTGTTTAAAGACAAAGAAAACTCTTGTAATAATTACTAAATGAATCATTAGTCTGAGTTTATCCAGAGAGCAGCACCTCTTTTGTGCAGAATTCCTGCAACATTATTCTCCTTTCATGGTTTTTATCTGGAGATCTATGGGCCGTTAAGGTGAGTTAGCTGCCTTTAATGTGAAGGAAAACATTTGTGATTTCAAGAACCTTAGGAAGGTTTTCTCTGATCACAGAACTATTCCTCAGTGTAATTCGGAATTATATGTGGTCTCAAAGTAAATAATAAGCAACTAATGCTATTTAGCGAATAGATATGCCAAAAATGTCCAGTACTATTTTTCGGTGGTATTTTATTTTTATAACATATGGAAAATAAGACTGAGGAAATAGTAAATATATTTACTTCTCCACTCAGTTTTCTCTATGTGAAAGAAAAAGAGGTATGATAATAAAAAATTTAGACTAGTGGATAGGGTCTGTTTGTTTACTTTTTAAATGATATCATAGGTTCTACTGATCACTTCCTTAAATTGATCTAATTGTCATAGATCAGACATGCCTCCCATGTACGTAGCAGTATAGCCGGCCTAGTTCTTTATGCTGACCACCTCCATATGACCACCTGTAGTCCCTTGGGTGGCCAATTTACAGAGATTCTCCTGTATAGTAGTTGTACATATTTGGGGAGTATATATGATATTTTGATACCTGTATACAATGTCTAATGACCAAATCAGGATAATCAGGACATCCATCATTTCAAACATTTATGTTCGTGTTGCGAATGTTATAGATTTTTTGGTTTTGAGATTCTAAATGCATTCTTGAATACTCATTCATTTTCCTCTGTTGAATACTGAATTTCAAAATAGTGTTCTTCCAAGTTAGTTATTTTCATAATGCCTCTATCCTAACGTGAGAGCTGGATTCTAGTCGTAATGATATGTTAATCCAGGTTCTACTGCAGATGACAGAATCCACTCTAAAATGGGAGAGAATTATTTTTATTTTGTTTAAGACAGAGTCTCACTTTATCGCCCTTGGTAGAGTGCCGTGGTGTCACAGCTCATAGCAAACTCCAACTCCTGGGCTTAGGTGATTCTCTTGCCTCAGCCTCCAGGTAGCTGGGACTACAGGCGCCCGCCACAACACCCAGCTATTTTTTGTTGCAGTTTCGCCAGGGAGAGGTTCGAACCCACCACCCTCGATATATGGGGCCAGTGCCCTACTTGCTGAGCCCCAGGCGCCGCCCTGGGGAGCGAATTATTGAAGGGATTTAAGGATGTGTTTTAAAGAGTTGAAAGGCCCGTACAAGCAGGCCCTAAGGGAGCTTCTCAGAACAATTCCCAGATTCCCTCCACAGAACTGCTGCAGGGGCTCAGCTCCTGCTCGACAGCCTCGGGCTGCCTGAGGATCCTTCAGTCACCCGAGGACTGACTGGACCCCCGAAGTCTCCCCATGACTGCTGCCACCATTCCTTCAGCAGAGTCCCAGCCCACGCAGGGCTGAGTAACCTGGGTCCCATGGGCCCACACTAATTTGGTGAAGCCTTTTTAGCTTATCTGTGGTGTCAGATACCACGAAAACTGTGTGATGCTGTCATGGTGGATATGTGTCATTATACAGGAGGTTTGTCCAAACCTATAGAATGTACACTACCAAGAGTGACATTCGATTTTGGGTGACAGTAATATGCCTGTGTATGTTCATGGGTTGCAACTAATGTGCCACTCTGGTGGGGGGTGGTGGTGGTGGGAGAGGCGGTGCAGGTGTGGGGACAGGTACGTGGGAACTCTCTTTCTCCCGTGCTCAATTCTGCTGTGAACCTAAAACTGATCTGAAAGATAGTCTATTCGTTAACAAGCAAACAATTTTAAGGATTGTTGTCAGAGTGCTCATCGGTGGCTGTGAGAGAAGAGAGGACAGGCCTCTGTCAGTTCTGCTAATTCTCTCTATGCAGTTACATCGCACCACTGTCACTGCTCCTGCTTCACAGCTGTTTTCAGTGTCTTGATTGTGGGGTGTGGTGGTGTTGGTTGGTGCTGGGGGTCTTCCCATTTAGACATTGAGTGATTCGGACTGAGGAATTCTGTCTGGTATTTCCCCTCGCTGCTGTGTGCAGGGAGAGAGGCACCTAAGAACATCGGGCTCACTCTGTTCTTTTGTTAAGTAAAACAGTGTTGCTCTAGGAAGTTGGAGCTACTGTATAAGAGACTCAGAACTGTTGTGTCCCTCAGAGTTCTCTGTTTTGCCTGGTTGCAGACTGCAAGCCTCAGAATGAACAACCACGTTTGTTAACTTATCCAGTCCAGGGAATT
The DNA here is from genome assembly GCA_963573935.1 of Arctocebus calabarensis. Lineage (NCBI taxonomy): Eukaryota > Metazoa > Chordata > Mammalia > Primates > Lorisidae > Arctocebus > Arctocebus calabarensis. Next base: position 9,245 of record CAUYON010011506.1, read on the forward strand.
CTTAAATCGAAGTGCTCAGAGCTGTCAGGAACAAGCAGGGTGCTGACCACTCTGTTGGTGAGTGTTAAGTAGCCAGTTTCAGAGCTGTTTCTGATTGTATATGAAACCAGCACATTGTACCCCATGATTACACTAATGTATACAGATATGATTTAATAATAATAAAAAAAAGAGTTCTTGGAGTTTGTGAACATTTGGCTGTAGGAAGGCGTATTTAGTCATGTAGATCTTCGCTACTCAACATGGGGTCCCCAGGCCAGAAGCATGGCATCATCTGGGAGTTTATTAGAAAACTCCCAAGCTCCACGCAGATTCACTGCATCCGAATCTGCATTTTATGTGTAAGTGATTTGTGTGCACGTTGAAGTTTGATCTCACAGGTTGGCTGTAGACCCCTTTCCCCTGGAGTATAGCCTCTCCCTGAATGGGCCCTCCTGGTTCTTTTGACCACGATGTCCTCTGGTTAATATCTGATCCCCTTACTGTGCAGAAGAGGTTTCTGACTGATGACGAGCCATGGGGTCAAATAGGAAATGGGAGAAGGGAAAGAACATGAGGAAGTTGTTCCTGACCTGAGACTTCATGTTTGCCTTTTTTTCCCCCGTGTCACTCTCTGTCATCTTCTGTTCCTTGGCTCAGCTCTTCTGTCTAGTCATTTTCTTTTAGGTAACTACAGTGTTTTAAATTGAGGATAGACATGAGTGAGACATTTTTATTCCCTTTAAATAAATATTTTCTGAAAGAATTAGTGGTGAAAGACCATGTGTAATTTTTTTTTTTTTTTTTTTTTGAGACAGAGCCTCAAGCTGTCACCCTGGGTAGAGTGCTGTGGCATCACAGCTCACAGCAACCTCCAATTCCTGGGCTCAAGCAAGTCTCCTGCCTCCACCTCCCAAGTAGCTGGGACTACAGGCACCCGCTACAACGCCTGGCCATTTTTTGGTTGCAACCTTCATTGTTGTTTGGCGGCCTGGGCTGGATTCGAGGTGTATGTGGCTGGCGCCTTAGCCTGTTGAGCCACAGGCGCCGAGCCGACCATGTGTAATTTTTGTTGATGAGATTTTACCAGCATAGAGTTCTCAATAGTCCTGAGCCTTCTGTGGAACAGAAAGCCTTTTTTTGTCATCTTGTATCCTTTTTCTCTCTAAAAATATTAAACTTCAAGAAGTTTTGAGGCAGAGGTAAGCCTGGGGTCATGAATTCTAATGGTGTTCTTAGTGTTCAAAAATATTGTATTTAAAAAGCTAAAATGTTGGCAGTTTTTTGATTGGGGTATTTTAAAACTCCAGTATTGGTTTTTAGTATTTTTTATCTGTATCTCTGTTATAAAAGTGTTACATTACTAGCATGACAGTATCACACAACCTCTGAACCTTTCACCTTTATTCAGTTGGGTGACTCTTTACTAGTTGGGAAGTTTCGAGATAGGGAAGTAAGCTCTGGATGAGGGATGAAGGCACAGGTGAGAGGTTTGAGTGCTCTGCCTGTGTGTGACTGCAGATACATCCTGGTCCTGATACGCTTGTGTCTAAACATGGAATTCAACTACAGCTGCGATTTTCAGCACGGATTGGAGGCTCATGGAGCAGGTTGTGTGTGTTTCAGGATCTTGGGGGAGGGGGGAGCATGTGGTATTTGGGAATGAACAGTATTATATTTATTTGGGAAAATGGGAAAACACTTTATTTAAACAAGTGGCATAAAGTAAAGCTTATAGTTTTGGTTGGTGGGTAGCAAAGGATGGGAAACACACGGGATTAATAGTTGGTACTATTACTAACTATTACTATTACTACCAATATTACTATTACTTAGTGAGTACTGTGTGTTGGGCTCTGTTCTAAACTTTTGGTGGACATATACTCTTATTTATACCTAAAAAAATAATCCCTGTGAGTACTGCTGTCATGTGAAGAAACAGAACAGAAAGGTTAAGGATCATGGTCAAGGTCATCACAGCCAGTCCATGGGTCATGAGGGGCCCAAATCAAGCCTTAGCTGCTAGGCTTGCTACCTCTGCATTCATAGTCTGATATGAATCAAGATCAATTTCATCTGTATTTTACCTTTTGGACAAGAACGAGTTTTAGTATATGTGTAACTGGAATGAAATTGACCCACAATCCTTAGGCACAAAAAAAAAAAAAATCCATATTTTCCTCTAAATCCAGGTAAGTAGGGCTCCATCCAAATTCCACTTGCGGAGATTGGTGAGGAGTGCAGGATTCCTTTCATACCCACACATGAGCAAATTCTGAGGCCTCAAATCCTCACCCCATGAAGGTGGTGCTAAGATGCTCACTGGCCAGGCCTGCTATGCCTGTTTCAGGGTGGCCAGTCACCGTGTGTATTCTCTCCACTCTGTCTGGCCACTGTGATCTCCCCGAGCTCCTGAGGCCGTGGCGTTTAGCCGTTGGTGCCCAGGTGTCCACACATTTACTCCTGTCAGAGGTTTCCACCTGCTCCTGCCAAGGAGCATCACAGGCATGGAACCTGGGACCAATGCAGACAGAGAGCTGCGTGGACACAGAGTGTACCTTTCATTCTTTTATTATGTGTTTATATGAAGTCAGTGAATTTCTCTATCAAATTATCCTGCTTCCTATAAATGACAAGATTTAACATCATTGACCTTAAGCAATTTTATTAGTGTCCAATTTATATTTCTTGTTAGTGAAAGTATCTAGGTGTCTAAACTGGGATAGTCTCAGTTTATGACTTGTACTGTCTATGTGACCTTGGCTAAAGGAATCCAATTCCTTAAGCCTCTGTTTTATCTTTAACAAAATGTAGATAATAATAGTTTCTGTATTGGAAGGTGCCTGGGGATCAGCGTTCAGAAAGACACTGAATTGTAGAATGTGCAAGTACATTTGGGGAATGGCAAAGAGACCAGCAAGCTGGTGGGGAGAGTCAGGGTGGGTAGGGACAAGACTTGGTATTTCACAGACTTGGCACTCACATTTGCCACCTTTTTGGTTGTTTTATTGACTGGGGTTTGTGTTCTGACTCAGACATGTACTCAAAGCTCTCTGATGAATTCCTGTTTTGATCTACTTAGGACCCGACTGACTACGAATGGAGCTTCTGGATGGAATGGGGGAAGCAGTGGCTGGCGTGGCTTCTTCTTGGCCACATGGCAGTCTCTCAGATGGCCATCCTGCTCGCAAGGAAGGTATGATCAAGCGTATTCTTTCCTTTTAAGCATCTTATTTGCTTTTTGTGAAGAGTCCTGAGCTAGGAATCAGAAGACATGGAGGTTATCTTTGGGAGGCTGGAAAATGTGCAAAAAAGTTGTTCATGATCAATAACACGTTTAAGATGAAGGTTTCATATATTTTTATCTTGCGCTTACTTTCTCCAAATTATTTTTTCAAGCCACAGACTATGAAGAGTAAAACTAACTTCAGTGGTAGTCTTTAAGATCCTTCCTTGGCAAACGATCTTGTAAAAAGTTGCCCGTTGTTGAGAATCGAGGTGATTTTGTCTTCAAATTCAGAAGGAGATAATGATTTAATTAATAATAAGTGGGAATAATTTTAATGTTAAGTAATTCATGCTGTGGCAGCTGTTTCAGAAAAGAATTCCATAGCATTTGCTTCTTGCCATGGCTTGGATTAGAGAACAAGGGATTCTTCAAAGTGGATATTTGAAAAGTGTTTTCATGTGAGGCAGATTTGAGACCCTCCAAGGGACCCAAGATACTGCCAGGGGGATCTTTCTGTCCTCCAGGGACCAGGCAGTTGCTCGGTGGCCTCTGATGTGTGCGTCTTGTCTGCTGTTGATTCCTAACATGAAAAAAACAAAAAAACAACTGAGTCTGTGCTTAGAAATCTGCCAAGTGAAAACAAGGAAAACCCCAAAACTGACTTGGACACAACTGAACCCAGGAAAAACGTTTGACTCCCAGAAGTTCCTGGAAATGATGCTACCGAAGGATGGGAGAAGCAGAAGCCTCTAGAGTGGAGACACCAGCCAGCGAGGCTCAGGAAACAGGGGCCTGTGGCTGGAGATGGGCACCAAACTCGGGCTACTTTTTGGCTCTTTCCAGAAAATTGGTATTTTCTGGGCTTGCGTCTCATCCTGGAAAATAGGGAATCCCAACAGCATAATTTTCCTTTACTTGTGATATTAATTACTATTGGTACTCAAGTGGTGGCTTCCATCTTTTAAAGTGGCAGAAACTGACATAGCAGATGTTGTCAGATTTGAGTGTATTCAAAATTTCATGAAACTTACTGAGCAGACCTAATAATAAATCACACATTTTTTTTTGTTCCTAAGCTAGTAATGAAAATATATCTCAGCACTCATTAATGGATTTCTTTTTTCCCTACAATTTTTTTTTGTGTGTGTTTTTTTGGCCGGGGCTGGGTTTGAACCCACCACCTCCAGCATATGGGGCCGGTCCCCTACTCCTGTGAGCCACAGGCGCTGCTCCCCTAAATTTTTGTTTAGTTTTTTCTCAACAATTCAAATTTTCTAGAAATTTAACACCTTTACTTAACAACACAACAAATTTGTCTGCCCATAGATAAATGACATATTAACCTAAGACCCATTTTCCCATATGTAAAGTGAATTAACTTTGCACCTCCTTTTTTCCTCCATAAGGAGAAAAGGAGTTTTGACAGTGGCCTGTAGTAAGACATCAAATTTTACTACTGTTGTTGTGACTAACGGCCAGTTGTGTAGGAGAACAATGGCACACATCCTATAACTTGTGTTTGGTCCTTGGCTTCATCACTGATAAGCTTTCTAATCTTAGGAAAGCTTTTTATCATTATATCTTAATTTATAATTGTGTTGGTCTATTTTTTGTTGCTTATAACAATATCTGAAACTGGATAATTTATTAACAAAAGGAATTTATTTGTTATAATTATGGATGTTGATAAGTGCAAGATTGAGGGGCTGCATCTGATGGCGGTTCTCTGCAAAGTCCCAGGTGTCACAAGGCTTATATGATGAGGGGGCTAAGTGGGAGGGGTCAGGTCTCTCTTCCTGATATAAAGCCACAAGTCCTCCTCACATGATTACCTGTTAATCCATTCATCCAGGAATGAATTTACCTATTTGTGAAGGCAGAGCCCTCATGACCCAATCATCTCTGAGAGGTTCCAGCTCTCAATGTTGCCACCTTGAGGATTAAATTTCAACAAGAGTTTTGGAGGGGACAAATATTCAAACCATAGCTGTTGCCCTCTGTAAAACAGGGTTAATTAGATAGTATTATTTTTTTCTCTCCTTTACATTGAGGAGCTTCATTGTTGGAAATTTCATCATTTTAAAAAATAAAGATGGAACGTGGACAGATCAGAACACAGAGAAAGCACAAAAGAAATGTCAGAGATAAATTTAAATATGTTAGTAATCATAATCACTATGAATGGATTCTCAAAGATAAAGATCATTAGACTAGATTAAAAAAAAAATGTAAGGCTGGGCACAGTGGTCAAGCCTAAAATCCTAGCACTCTGGGAGGCTGAGGCAGGTGGATTGCCTGAGCTTGGGAGATCAAGACCAGCCTGAGCCAAGAGTGAGACTCTGTCTTTACTAAAACTAGAAAAACTAGCTGGGCGTTGTGGTGGACACCTGTAGTCCTAGCTACTTGGGAGGCTGAGGCAAGAGGATTGTTTGAGCTCAAGACTTAGAGGTTGCTGTGAACTATGACACCACCATAGCACTCAATGTACTTTATCTAGAGCAACAAAGTGAGACTGTCTCAAAACAAGAACCCACAATCTAACCATGTACTTCTTAGCTAGATGTATGTAAAATAGTAGGACACAAAATTTGAAAGAAAAAGAGGGGGTGAGATATTCCAGGCAAATGTAAACTTCCTCTCCTCACAACAAAATAGTGGTGTAGTTTTATTAATAGCTGCCTAGAATTGTTACTAATCACAAAGGGTTATTGCTCAATAATAGAGATCATTTTGCATTAAGATGTTACAATTTTAAATTTGTTTGCTTCAAAATATACAATCTAAAAGGTGATCAGAACTGTAAAGATAAATAGATAAATCTATGATAATAGAGAGATTTTATTTTATTTTTTTCTCTTTTTTTTTAAATTTTAAATACATGTATTTTATTATTCTTCATTACATTATTTACCCCCCCACCCCCCAGTGGTAAGACAGAATTTATTTACAGAAAAGAATACAGAAAACACTAAAGCTCCTGGTAGAGGGAGAGAATTCAAGTGGGGAGACAGAAGCTCTCTCTGTTTCTGATAATAGGGAGAGATTTTAACGTAACTATTAATAATTGATATATCAGCCAGGCTGATAGTAGCTGGTTTCTTGTAGTGGTGGTAGCTCATGCTTATAATCCCAGCACTTCTGAAGGTGAGGCAGGAGGATTTCTTGAGATTAAAAGTTGGAGACCAGCCTGGTGAACATACCAAGACCCTACCTCTACAGTCCAAAAAAAAAAAAAAAAGGCAGATAGGTTGTTATCATTTCACAGTTAAGTCAGCCAAGCTCCTAACTATCCCATAAAGTAAGTTCTCTTGCTGTCTCTATTGTCCTGACCCTCCA
>CAUYON010011507.1:0-19037 GCA_963573935.1 Arctocebus calabarensis
GTGGGCGCCTATAGTCCCAGCAACTTGGGAGGTGGAGGCAAGAGACTCGCTTGAGCCCAGGAATTGGAGGTTGCTGTGAGCTGTGATGCCACAGCACTCTATCCAGGATGACAGCTTGAGGCTCTGTCTCAAAAAAAAAAAAATCTTTTGGCTTGTAATATTATTTGAACCAATGTTTTAGGCCTTTGATATCTGACAAATCTTCCAAAATCCAAACTCTAAATTTAGGGCTTGGTGCCTGTAGTGCAGTGGTTGTAGTGCCAGCCACATGCACTGAGACTGGTGGGTTGAAACTCAGCCTGAACTAACAGCAACAAAAAAATCTCTAAATTTGGTTTTCTTGAAATATTAAGACTACTGAAAGTCATAAGAAAAAAAATTAAACTTATTCAATTTTTTAAAAATATATAGGACACATTGTCAAATATGAAATGGTGATTAATTTTATATGGGTTATGGTTATATATATGTTCCAATATTATAAAGCATTTGTCTGTCCTAATGTGTAAAGCATTGGTCTGTCCTCACCTATAAAGCATTGGTCTGTTTTAATATATAAGACATTGGTCTGTCCTAACAATTATTGTTGGTAATTTTAATTCATCTAAAGAAAGAAAATGTTTTTTATGTAACTGGCTGTGTCCAAAGTTTAACCTAAAAAGAAAAAGAAATATTAAGAAAGACTGATGAATTCTCTCAAATTCAAATTCCTAACGTCTTTGGAAATTGAGTATCTTTGGACTAAAAGCAAATTTTTACAACTTTCATTAGAAAGTGAACATGTCTATGAGTATTGCTAATCCGACTTCAAACAGAACAGAAATCATGAAACTGGACTAGTTTGTTATGGCTTTTTGTTTGAAATATTGTTGATTCTTTCTATATTCTGTTTTCCAGAAGTCAAAAACACCATTTTCTGTCTTTTGAGCTATTTGTAGCTTTTCAAGCAATGTATGTCCTTATGAACAGAATTTGAAACATGTATTTTTTTCTCTCTCCTTGATTTCTCTGGAATTTGAAAGCTGTTTTGTAAGTATTCTTAATTTCTAAAAATACAAAATCAGTAATTTTATTAAGTGCAGTAAGAATCTGTTTTGTTAGGACATGATGAAGGCACTGGTTATTTTACCAAGGGTTTGGCTGGAATAGCATTTCCAGAAGTTTCTAGATGGTGTTAAGGAATTAAAGTTGACTTTATAAGGCCAATAAAAAAGCCCTTTGGAAAACTGGCCAGATACCCATCAGTAATGTTTCCTGATCTGTGCTAAGTAATGAAGGTCACTTGCTGATGGGTCTGGGAATCGAAATGTTCTTGAGAACCTCAAGAGAAGAGGAATTTACCCAGTGCATAGAGGTATCTAATGGCACAATTGAAACCTGGGCTCATGAAAGGCTTTCAAGAAAGTCCAGCCTGAGATTCCTTTTTTTTTTTTTTTAAACTGATTAAAACCACCTTGGCAGCTGCCATGCTTCCCCCAGGTGCGGGCGGCTACGGGACCCACTCACTGGCTGACTCACACTCAGGGCTGGCAGCTCACTTCCCATCCCAGTGGCAGTGGCGGTGGCAGAGTTGGGGGCAGTGATACAGCCCGGTGGCATGTGCACCTGGCCTGCACTTAGATTCCTTATAAAAGGTTCCAGCAAAGCCAATTTTAAGGAAAGAAGAGCCTAAATGGCTAATAATTAATTATTCTTACTGCTCTTTAGGCAAATAATCAGACCCAGTATACTGAAGATACAGTATTTTGGAAACTGATTTGGTTCTGCTGTAATTTTTCTTTAGTTGAAAGTGAAATCAGAGAGAGAGAAATGATTTAAAAGAAAAAGAGACTGTGGCCCACTTGTATTAAACACCAGCCTTGTCTGTCCTGTCAACTCATAAAATTAGACGTGACTGTTTTACTAAGTTAATCTGTTAAATGGGAGTAAGAGACTGGCCAAAGAGTATAGAATTATGTACAGTAGTTATATTTACTCTGAGGCCTTAAAACTCAACACAAGTCACCTGTTGACTACACTGGAAACATTGTGTGGTATTAAATGTTATCTACTGTGTCTATATAGATACCTCAGGAAAAATTAAAACCTAAAATGAGAATTTCCCAATAAATGGTGTAACTGTAACACTGCATCCTACTGTGCCGAATCCATATACTCTGCTAAGTCGGATGCCAGCAGAAGCCAAGTGGCCCACTTGCCTGGACTTAAATGATGCTTTTTTCAGTATAAGGCTGGCTCTAGGAAGCCCGAGGCTATTTGCTTTCCAGTGGGAAAGACTAGACATGGAAACTACGATCCAGTACACATGGACCAGGTTGCCACGGGTGGGTTCAAAACACCCACGATTTTTGGAGAATTTTTTTTCATGACCTCCAGAAATTCCCAGCTGAGGAATTAGAATATGTGTTGTTCCAATATGTCCATGAGCTCCTACCCAGGAGGGCTGTGCCTAAGGCAAGGGCTGTCTTTGATGACATCTAGAGGTATGTGGCTATAAAGTGTCCAAACTAAAGGCCCAGCTTTTCCAAAGGCAAGTACATTACCTAGGATTTACTATCCAGCAGGAGGAGAGATATCTAAGTGTGAAATGGAGGCAGGTCATTAATCGCCTCCCCACCCCCATGATCTGAAAGCAGGTTTGAGAATTCTTTGGCTGGGTCAGCTTTTGTCATCTTTGAATCCCCAGCTTTGTTTTCTTGGCTAGGCCCTTGTATGAGGCAATGAAACGAGAAAAAGGAGAGCCCTTAGAAAGGGGAGGAGAATAGGAACATGCCTTCTCCCAGCTAAAGATGAGGCTGATAAACGCACCTGCATTGGGGCTACCAGACTTGACCAAGCCCTCCACTCTGTATATCTCAGAGAGAGGAAAGATGTTTGTAGGTGTGTTAACCCAGCTGGTTGGGTCCTGGACAAGGCAAGTGGCTTGCCTCTCTCTAAGCTGTTGGATGGAGTGACAAAAGAATGGCCACCATGTTTACAGGCTCTAGCTGCCTCTGCTTTCGTTGTGCAAGAATCTGATAAGCTGTGTCTAGGGCAGGATCTCAAAGTGAAAGTACCCCACTCTGTGGTCACTGTAATGAACACAAAGGAACATTTTTTACTCTAATGCAAGAACACCCGTACCCAGCCATGCTCCTTCTGGTCAGTGGAAGAGAGAGACTGAGCATGACTGTATGGAAGTTATAGATAATGTGTATTCTAGCAGACCTGACTTGCATGACCAGCCTTGGACTTTTGCAAACTGGGACTTGTATATAGACTGAAGCAGTTACATGATGGTGCAAGGTGAACGGCGGGCTGGGTATGCAGTGGTTACCTTAACAGAGACTGTAGAGGCTAAGCCCCTTCCCCAAGGAACATTGACTCAGAGGCTGAGTTAATTGCCTTGACTTGAGCCTTAGAACTAAGTCAAGAGAAAAATGTGAATGCTTTTCTGACTCCCCAAGTACATGGGGCATTGTACAAGGAGAAGCGACTATTAAATTCTGGGGGAAAGGACATTAAGTATGAGCAGGAGATTCTTCAGTTGCTAAAGGCAGGATGGAAACCCTGGAAGGTGGCAGTGATGCACTTTTGTGGACATCAACCTTCCACCATCATGAAAGGAAACACTAGGGTCAGGACTGAGGCAAAAAGGGCTGCATCCAAACTATACCAGGTGTCGTGAGTGGCTCCCCTCATTCTGTGGGTTCTGGAGTTCTCACCTATCTACTCTGGGGAAGAGAAGGAACAGTTGGCAGCAGAAAGGAGCCAGGAAATGGAGGGAGAATGGATAACGATGCCAGATGGACCAATAGCAGTCCCCCAGGTTCTAGGAGCCACCGTGGTGACAGTTTTTGATGAAGTTGTTGGGCCAGTACTTCTACATCTCCCACCTGGCAGCCCTGCCCAAAACTGTCAGTCTACAGTGTGTCACCAGCAGCCAGTTCAATGTGCACCAAGGACTGGCAGTACCCCCAGGAATCCAGTCATATGGAGCAACACACTTTGAGGACTTCCAGGTAGGCTTTACTGAAATGCTCAGGTTTAGAGGGAACAAGTACTTGCTGGTTATGGTCTATCAGACTTGGAATAGGTAAAAGCCTTCCCCACGAAGATAAAAAAGGACTCCTGAAAGAGTGAAAATATTGCACAGTGAAATCGCCTCATGGTTTAGGTTGCCATTCTGGTTTAAATTTGACAATGGGCTAGCTTTCATAGCAGAACTAGTGCAAATAATAAGTTAAAGTTTTGAATAACTTATAAGCCTCAAAGCTTAGACAGGGTAAAGTGCATGAACAGGACCATAAGAACAGAAATTGGTAAACACTGCCAGGAAGCAAAGCTTAACTGGATACAGGCCTTGACACTGGTGTTGTTCAAACAAGCCTCTGTCAATCCACTGAAATTTACCAGGAACTCCTAAAAGAACTTGGAAAGGCTGAACTGAATAGAAGATAACCCTAGAAAGAATAACAGAGAAAATTTCCACTGGGATAATTAACCATATTCTGTTTAGTCTTTTGTGTCTGTACATCCTTTCTCTTTGGAGGATCAAGGACACCACCAAGTCTAGGTCTGGAATCAGAAACTGATCCCCCTGAAACCAAGGTAGAAAGGACTTTACACCATCATCCTGACCACATGCACAGCAGCAAAGGTGGAAGGAATCCTCACCTGGAGTCATCACAGCAGGCTGAATAGGACTTCATTGTCCCTTGGGAAGTAAAGATAACTTTTAAGACAGTCAACATGCCCTCCTCCAGCCACATACTGGGAGCTGGCTGGTCAACGCACAGCTAAAGCCTGAGGAAACTCCTTGAGGGATTTGTCTTAATTGGACTTTGGACTTTGGGAAAAGAAGGTATAATGTCACAGGGAAAAGTAAAAACTTGTATGTATATTAGTCCACCACCACAGTAACATTAAGGCTTGAGTAGAGAGACCTGAGTAGAGAACCTAAGAAGAGTCACAGTCCTTAAGACCTCAGCACTAAAAAGTAATTAATATTGCACCTGCAGAAACAAGCTGATATTGAGACCCCAAATTAAAATATATTGGAGTCTCAAAGTGGTGGGAATGAGAGAGGATTCCAAGAAGGTTGAAGTCTAGAAGATCTAGAAGGTCTCTTCTCAAGGAGACCACAAGAATGCGCCTGCAGGGTCTTCTCCATGGTGATTCAGCTCTTGGGAATTTGTGAACTTAACTTCCTGGAACTTGGAAATTTCCAAGTTCTGTGAAATCCTGTAGTTCTGTGGGGGCTGGAATAGCTTCTCCTGCTTGATTCAAACTGGGCAATGAGGTACCTGTGGGGTAGAATTTTTTGATTGTCAATAAAAGGGGAAAGACCAAGCCAGTCAGGGAGTGTGGGCATTTGGAATTCTTCTATGCCATAAGCTCCAGGCTGGTGAATAAAGCCTTTTCTCTTATAAATGTGGTGTTTGGGTGCTCTCTCTCTCCGTTTGGCCTCGTCGTCCTGAAACAATGTGAGGCTGGTTTAGCAAAGGCATTGAAAGTGCAGTTGGAGTTTTATAAACAAGCTCACCAAAGGAAGAGAGAGGGGTAAAGGAAATGAAGGTAATAACAAAGAAATTCTTAGCATAATGAATCATTGAACCTAGTAAAGTGAGTTGAATAAAGGGAAACTAGGTGAGAAAGTGGTGTGATTGGTGCATGCATGTGGGAGTTAAATGAAATCTGAGAGTGGTGTTGACAGTGGTTAAGGAAATGAGTTGGAAGGTGGAATGAGTTTATTCACTTCCTGAGTAGTTAATGTTTGACAAATGGAATTTTACAGGGGCTAATATTCAAAAATATTTAAGTTACTGAATGACATAGTCTAGCATTCATAAATTAGGATGAGTAAAAAGAAAAACCATTGGAGATGAGGAAATCAGTGAACTTGAGGTCAAGAGGTAATTCAGATAAACAATTCAGATAATAAAACTGCCGAGAATGCTGCCAGAGTCCAGGATTGTAGAAAAGAATGTAAGACAGGGGTAATAACCATGCAAGGACAGTTTTTAATCCCAGCTTAAAAATTTCAGAGAGGACAGGAGAAGGGTTGATGGGGAGAGAAAGTGAAGTTAACCAAGCAGTTTGGAGATATCCAGCTGTTCTCATTCTGGCCATGTCATGGTTCAATTTTACCCATAAACACAACCCATTTGATGGTGAATTTGGTGACTTTCTTATGCTTATGTTTGGTGTATTATTTAAAATACACATTCTAAGATTTTATTTTGTTTTTATTACTAAAGGAAGGAAGAATAAATTTTCAGGCCAAATGGGAGAGATTTCATTGTATTGACTGTAATTAAAAAATTATAGGGTGACTATAACATTTAATTTCCAAATTAAAAGCATTTGTTGAATGTGGGTTTAGAAATCCCCACATGTATGTCTCATGTACGTCTCGTTCAAGTGAGCCACTAAGGGTTAAATTGGCTTCTGCCTTCACAGAAAAAGCAACAGGTTTAGGCTACCCTGAGGCAAACACAAAGATTGTTTTCTGGTCACCTGGAGATAGATACTTTGAAGATTTTGCAGCCTTTGGTTCCAAGGAGTTAGAAGCTAAAAAGCTTCTTGCCTGGAGACACGGTCCAGGCAATGTAAAACATTTTGTCAAAAGCCTAAAGATCTCAGCACTGTGGAGAAACAAAGTCATAAACCCATTTAAGGTTAAATTGGTGAGCGCATGAGGAGTTTCAGAAAGCAGTTTCCCTGTAGCTCTGTCTCTCTTATTTTTATGTGGATTTCTTACACAAAAGCTGAGGCTCACTTACAAGAAGTTAAGGTAAAAGAGCACTGTGCTGTTTTGCAGACATGATGTCTGCCACTTAGGTTTAGAGTTAGATAGAGGAAGTTAGATAATGGTGAATGTTGTAAATCATAGATTAAGCATGCATGTGATTGCCAATGTATATAAGGTGGTCAGAAATAAAATTAATTTGCTACATGCCACAACAGAGCTTGTAACCTGCTTCTTGTGCTCCTTCTTAACATTACAGAGCGAATTTACACCTGAGGCAAAGCGGCAGCCCCTAGCATCTCCAGTCACACAACAGTTGAAGAATCTACCGCCAAGGTAATTAAATAAATGCATTTAAAATAAAAATACAAATAATTGTATGGCAGAGTAGTGTTACTTATTTTATTCAGTGTGCCCCAAGGTATTTGAGGTACCTTATAAGCAAATATAATAAAATTAATCAAGTATATTGAAAATAAGCATTTGTCAAAACAGCTAAAAATATATATAAATAAATTTGCTGTACCTGCTGCTAAAGATTGGTTAAAATTTGGCTCTGAGCTTCTTAGAGAAATAAGGAAAATGAGAAATGGGATCACCTGCAAGCTTCACATGTTTCATAACATAAAAATAAATCAGTTGTTCTAAAGTAGGGCTTTGTCTACTGAGACAAAAAAAAAAAGATATTATTTGTACACACTCTCCAGAAAAAGACACCCATGACACAGAATTATTCTTAATCATTGTTGCATTGATTTTATACAGTAGTTTTGTAATGTTCTTCAGTAAAAATAATGAAATAACCCACTATAAGAAAAGGAATAGGCTAAGCACCTGTGGCTCAACAGGCTAAGGCGCCAGCGATGTACACCTGAGCTGGTGGGTTTGAATACAGCCTGGACCCACCAAACAACAATGACGGCTGCAATAACAACAACAAAAAAAAATGGCCAGGCATAGTGGCAGGCGCCTGTAGTCCCAGCTACTCAGGAGACAGAGGCAGGAGACTCACTTGAGCCTAGGAATTGGAGGTTGCCGTGAGCTGTGATGTCACAGCACTCTATCCAGGGTGACAGCTTGAGGCTCTGTCTAAAAAAAAAAAAAAAAAAAGGAATAAATTACTCTGTGGTTATCCCAGAGGGATAAATCTGAGGGATTTAAAATACTTTGAATGAATGAGTAAAAGCATTATCTTCCCAATAAAAAGTAAAATTATCTTTGATTGCACATAGTAGTTATGTTTTTCATCAACAGTCATGAACATTAATGTGAAATAATACACATTCTAATATTAATTTACCTTGAAGGTTAATGGGACACCTGCATCTTCCCCTTATTGATAATTTCTTTATTTAATTTTGTAAGACATTGTTGTACCTAAGTCACAGGGTCCCCCCCATAAATAACCCAATGACCAAGTCCAATGCAAAAGCAAGAGGTAGTTTATTAGTTAGCTCAGGCTAGGGCTTCATGTCCCTGATGCAGCAGGAGAGCAGAGAAGCCACGACCACAGAGGGGAAAGCAGTTTTAAGGATACAGAAAGGAGCAAAGGGAGGGGGTGTTGGGTGAACTGCCGGGGAGAGCTGATAAGGGCTTAGGGGACTGGACAATGTCTGTTCTGGGCTAATTAGCCTGGGGAAGGATTTACTACTACTGGGGCCAAGGGTGGGTGCCATTATCGCTCGGGACGGACATACTGGAGCCGGGGGGGGGGGAGAGGAAGCAGGATGCCTATCACCTTTGGTATGCAGCTGCAAATTGAAGGTTGTGGGACAAAGTAGAATTAGTGAAAGGCTGTGGGACAAAATGAGTTAGTTTTAACAAAGTAGAGTTAGCTTGGTTCTTTCACATTCATATATTTATTTCTGTTACATTTTATTGTAATATATAGTTGCTACTTATGATTATTAGTATATTTTAAATTACCAATATTTATTAAGCTACTAAACAATATTATCTTTTCTTGAGAAACAACAAAATATTTAACAATTATTTAATGTACTATGTATATACTTTTTCTTTCCCTTTCATAAACACTCTCAAATTCAATTTAAGGTGTAAATGTATCTAATTTATATTTTAATTTCAGTTTCTTTTTCAATAATATTCATCTTACCTATGCTCAACTGTTGCTTGTTGATTTGGTAAACATTTATAGAGTATGTGGTTAAAAGCTGCATGCATTTAGATAATACTAGTTAACTACCAAAAATAAATACCAGCTTTCCAGTGGTTTAACAAACTACAAATTTATTTTCCTTTTATATGAGCATCTAACACAGATCCTGAAGGGGGTGAGCTTCTTTCATTGTCAGGGTGATAAAAGGGCTCACATTATTTCCATCTTGTAGTTCCATATTACTTGTCCTTTTTTAATGAGGGAGTTGATACTATAGATAAGTAAGCCAGAATGTTCTTTCTACAGCATCTCCTTTAGGTAATGAATTTACTTCTTTCTTGGGCATCTAATGGTAATAGTTGGAGCTTGAGAAGAACTAAGGAAACAGTCAATCAACTTCCTGTGGTTTATACAGGAGCCCCAATGAAAATGTCTATCTTGGAAACTTCTCCATCCAGCTGGCAAAAGAGCAAGAGAAGATGGATAAGGTACTGCTTCCAAGTTCAGTGCAGTAAAAAAAAAAAAAAAAAAAAAAACAAAACTTATGCACATTATTATAGCTAGATCTGTCACCTGACCACAGATGGGTGTAAGAGCAAATGGAGACCCTGATTATGAAGTCTGCTTATAGTCACCTGCACTGTGGAAAAGTAGAAATTTTGGTTCAAAGATCATTCATTTTATCTCAATTTTGTGTAAGTTCAAGGATAATACTCATGAGATCAAAAATAATACATTAAGATAAAAATATTATACTCTACTACTCATTGAACACATTCTATGAATAAAGTTACAATATTCAATATTAATAAAATTATAATATTAGTTGTGCTATATGACTTCTTAAAATTTTTTATCAGACAATCTTTTAAGGCAGATCCACGTGGGTTTAAGTTCCATAGTTTCTGCTTCCTACACTGATTTGCTCGCATATAGAGGTCTGAACAATTAAGTTCCCAAACTCATCATAAAAAAAGCACTGCATTCCTCATTGCTGAATATCACTATGGTCACCTTTGAACTACTCCCTGTGGGAAGCTATACACCTATGCCAACTCTTAGTCTACCCTCGAAAGCAATTGTGGAACTTTTTATCTGAAATGGATATCAGAGCTGTCATTCTATTATCCTTGAAGTCCTGAATGTCATCAAAATATCTGCCTTTCAGTATTTCCTTTATCTTCAGGTAAAGAAAAATGTCATTGGGGGCCAGATAAGGTGAGTAGGGAGGGTGTTCTAAGACAATTATGTGTTAACTGGCTAAAAACTCCCTAACAGACTCACCGTGTGAGCTGGTGCATTGTCCTAATGTAAGAGCGATGCTTCTCACAGTCAGCCAACAATTTTGACATGCAATCTGACAAATTTTTGCAATGTTTTAATCTGAAATTCTGCTTATTAATGGCCACCCTAGCCTCTCTTCATCAGTAATGCTTTCTCTCTACCCTCAGAAAAACATTTAATCCACTTGTACCCTGCTGTTTTGTTCCTGTCATTATCCCTGGACTAACATATCCCCAATTTCACTTCCACTCTTGCCAAGTTTAACAATAAATTTAACGTTTGTTCGTTGTCCTAATTCAAGTTTCCACATTCTCATGATGGTACACAAAACAAGCAACAATAATAATGAACTCCACTCAGTTAGACACGGTTACACATCAATGTGAACACGACTGTGAAATAATGATACACCAAGGTTATGAACCCTTACCAAGTTGTCTGTACAGTGTTGCCAATGTAAGTGCATGGTGGCAAGTTTGTGGACTTAAATGTCAGACCTCCTAATGAGAAGTCAACATAAAATGTAGAAAAACATATTCCCTAAGTTTTATCTTCCTACAAACTTAGAGGAAAATGCCAATATTTTGATTTACTTGATTCAATTCATTCAACACCAAGGTCTTCGAGAATATTTGAGAAAGAACAATCTAAAAGTTGATCACCTATTTGTTATTCATCTAAGGTAACTTAAAACTTGTATGCACAAAACCCCACAAATGGATGTTTATAGTAGCTTTATTCATAATGGCCAAAACTTTGAAGTCATGAAGATATCCTTCAGTAGGAGAGTAGATGCATAAACTGTGGGACATCCGAACAATGTATTATTATTCAGTGCTGAAAAGAAATGAAGTATGCCATGAAAAAACACAGAGGAAACTTGAATACACAATAGTTGGTGAAATAAGCCAATACGATATGTAGTGTACAATTCTACCTAAGTGACATTCTGGAAAAGTAAAAAGTACTGATACAGTAAAAAGATCAGTGGTAGTCATGGCAGGGCAGGTATTAAGCAGAGCGTAGAGGAGAGGACTTCTAGGGCAGTGGAAATTCTCCATATGCTATTGTTATAGTGGATACATGTCCTTATACATTTGACCAACCTCACAGACTGTATAAAATCAAGGTGAACTCTTAGGTAAACTATGGATTTTGTGTGATAAAGATATGTCAATGTTGTTTCAAGTATTGTAATAAATATACCTTTCTGGTGGGGGATGTTGATGATGTGGAGGATTGTTTGGAATGAGAGGTAGAAATCTCCACCTTCCACTAAGGCAACAGTTCTCATCCTGTGGGTCGCGACCCACCAGAACTGTATTAAAGGGTCATGGCATTAGGAATTTTGAGAGCCACTGCTCTAAGGTTTGCTGTGAACCTAAAACTACTCCAGTAAACTGCTAAAAAAAAAAAATGTTGATCAAGAGGGATAGATGATTTAAAGTACTGAAGTACAAAAGAATATTCATACTAGGTGTTCTTGTCATTATTCTTAAATAACAAGAGACTGTTCTTAAAAAAAATTCAAGTAATGAAGTATTTTAAGTAAAAATATAATATCCACTTTCTATTTTCAGCCTCTCCCCATAATTTAGTCCGTTAGGGAGTCATGTGTGTGTGTGTATGGTGGTGTGTGTATTTGTGCACATAAGTGTGTGTATTTATATTTGACAAAAATACAAACAAAAATGAAGCAATTCTATGCATATCATCACACAATTTCCTTTTCTTATAAAACAGTATATTTTAACCCTACACATGCCATGACATAAATTTCTATAACATCAATATGTATAAAAATAAATAATTTTATAGATATTTACATAGTTTCTATTTTTGTTACAACAATGTATGAATTTATATCCAATAATATGTCTTTCAACATTCTCTTGCTGTGCATATATTTCTGTTATGCATATAGCAATGTTTATGTAACAATTACCCTATTGATAGATAACTGGATTGTTTCTATTCCTTTAAAATAACCATGCTGCAACAAGTATATTGTGAGTGTGTTTGTTGCCATGTGCATGCATTAGGATTTGATAGGTTTCTCACATGCATTCTTTTAATTAAAGTGGAGGCACACACTTAACATTGTTTAGATTTGATAAGATCCAAAATAGACTATACTGGTTTATGTCACCAACACTCAATACTGTTTCTCCATTGAATATTCCAGGTAATTTTGGTTTTCTTAACTTTCTATTGCAGCCCATATAGCCTATGGCTAGGAGGAGTGAGAGTTATAAGAAATACCTGTATACCTCACTAATGGAACACCTTGGTGGAAAGGGCATAGAGAGAGATTTAGCTCTCCTAACAAGCATGAAAGCTCGTAAAATGAGAGCAGTGGTAAATTGGCAGTTTCTACACCTGCGGTGTTTAGAGGGATGAGACCAGCCTTATATTAGTGCACGTTCTATCACGGACCTGCTTACTCTGACTCTGTCTCCTCTTCTGCCTGCAGAACACCAGCATAGTGTCTCTCTGCTGAAGATTACTAAGCTCTGCTAAAGACTAAGATCTATCTTTTTAAGAAGACTGCTTTACTCTTTCTAAGACACTCTCTCTCTCTCTCTCCAGCTAAAGTAGACAGCCCTCAGGCACCAGGAGAATTTGTTTCTGCACAAGGTAACTTAGCATTCAGTGTCCAGAACCTAGATAAGCTGGGCCTGAGACCTGGCCAGTCCTGGGCCGTGACAAGTGATGTCAGAAGTGAGTTGTGACACTTTCACTAATTGAGTTGCCTAAAAATGATACTTTTTATTTATTGTTTTAATTGGAATTCATTTTTTTAACTGTAAGGTTCAAGACCTGCACTGACTATTTAAAATTTATTTTTGAGGGGGCGGAGCAAGATGGTTGATTGAAAGCAGGTTCCGAAGATAACCTCCTGAAACTGCACAGTTAAGCCGAGAGAGAGAAGTGATTTCTGCAGGTCACCTCTGCTGAGATAGGCTGTGACCCCAAGAAAGCAAGCTTCAGGTACAACATTCATCTGAAAGGAAAAATGTCTGTGTCCTCCCCCAAGAAAACTCTGAGTTTTTTGCTTTTCTGTTTCCTATCTTTTTTGCCTCCTCTTTTACTCCTGCGGGTTTTCTACAGACAAGTGGTGCACTGTGGACCTCTTGTCTCACCCCACGGAAGAGTGCTGTGGGAAGTGGGGTGTGCTTCCCCTGAGCACCCCGGTGTGACTCTGAAAACTCTATTGCTAGGCAAAAACTGAACTTAAGTTTTCCCCACCAATCTGAACTTACAGTACTCCCTTCCCCCCTTACCTGACGAACTAGACACCTAACCCCCACTGAGACTGAGGGAGGGGGTCCCTGAGCAGCACTCCCACCCCAACCTGCCAGAACAAGAGCCCCACCAGGAAAAGACTATGAGGGGGCCACGACGAGCCTCCCTCCCTCCTGCCAGGGAAGCCACAGATGAGTTCCTGGCCCTACGGCCCATGCTTGCCGGGCTTCCACAGGCCCGCTGTCTGCTAGAGACTCTGACAGCAACTGCCAGACCTCCACACGTCTGCCCCCGGCCAGTAACTCCCCTGGTGACCACACGGGCCTCCACCTGGCCCCCACAGGGCCCCCACAAGTCTTCCCCTGGCCAGTAAATCCCCTGGTGACCCTGTGGTACTGTGCCCTGAGCCTTCAGGGCTTCCACAGGTCCACCTCCTGCAAGGAACTCCGCCTGCAGCCGCCAGGCCTCTGCAGGTCTGCTCCCAGCCAGGAACTCCCCTGGTAACAGCCTGGCCCTGCGCCCAGTGCTTGCCGGGCTTCTGCAGGCCTACTGTCTGCTAGAGACTCTGCCGGTGACCGCCAGGCCTCCGCAAGTCTGCCCCCAGTCAGGAACTCCCCCAGCAACTGTGTGGGCCTCTGCCTGGCATCCGCAGGACCCCCGCAGGTCCGCCCCAGCCAGTAAATCCCCTGGCAACCATGCGGCCATGTGCGCCATGCCTGCAGGGCTATCGCAGGCCCGCCTTCTGCCAGGAACTCTGCCTGCAACCATCAGGCCTCTGCAGGCAATTCCCTGGCCAGGAACTCCCCCAGCAAATGCCTGGTCCAGCATCCGTGCTTGCTGGGCTTCCGCAGGTCCGCCGTCGGCTAGAGACTCTGCCGGCAAACACCAGGCCTCTGCAGGTCTGCCCCTGGCCAGGAACTCCCTTGGCAACCGTGCAGGCCTCTACCTGGCACCCACAGGGCCCCTGCAGGCCCACCCTGGCCAGTAAATCCCCTTGCAATCTGTGCCCTGAGCCAGCAGGACTTCTGCAGGTCTGCCTTCTGCCAGGGACACCGCCCACAACCGCCAGGACCCATAGGTCTGCCCCCATCCAAGGAGAGTCCGAGTGACAGCACGGGCTTCCTCCTGTCACCCAGGGGGCCTCTGCCAGCCAGCCTTCTGCTAGAGACTCCACCAGCAACTGCCAGGCCTCTGCAGGCCTGCCCCCAGCCAGGACCTCCCCAGGTGACTGCCTTGCCCTGCATCCCGCACTTGCCGGGCTTTTGTAGGTCTACCTTCTGCCAGGGACTCTGCATGCAACCACCAGTCCCCTGGCCAGGGACACTCCTGGCAACTGCGGGCCTCTGCGGAGCACCCTCAGAGCCCCCGCAGGCCAGCCTTATGCCAGGAACCCTGCCAGCGACCGCCAGGCCTCTGCAGGCCCACCACTGGCCAAAAACTTCCCGGACAACCGTGTGGCCCTGCATCCACCACTTGAAGGGCCTACACAGTCCCGCCTTCTATCAGGCACTCCACCAGCAACTGCCAGGCCCCTGCGAGTCCGCCCCTGGCCAGAGATTTCTCTGGTGACTATGTGGGCCTGTGTCTGGCACCTGCAGGACCTCCACAGGCCCACCCCTGGCAAGGAACTCCTCTGGCAACCACGTAGACCTCCACCCCACACTTTTGGGCCCCACAGTTCTGCCTTCTGCCAGGAACCCCACTGGTGATAGCCAGGCCCCCGCAAGCCCAACCCTGGCCAGGAACTCCCCCAGCAACCATGTGCCCCATGCCCCAAGCCTGCAGGGCCTCCGCAAGCTGGCCCTCTGCCAGGGACTTTGCTGGTGACTACCAGGCCACTGTAGGCCCACCCTCAACCAGAAACTCCCATGGGGATGGAATGCCCTGCGCCTGGCACTCCCAGAATTGTGTGTACCACCCCCCACCCTGCTGCTGGCTCCAGGGGTGCCACACTCTGGGACTGCTCCCGCAGCCAGAGCTGGGGAGCAGTCCCAGAAGATCTACACAGAGTCACTCACTACAAAGATTCAGCAACAATAGAATGGTCCTGTCAGGGTCTAATCTTCAAGAGACACCTTCCCAATGCTGAGGACAGCCAGACGCAATGGTGAAAAACAATCATGGGGCGGAATCAATGGAAAAACTCTGGCAATATAAATAATCAGAGTAGACCAAGTCCTTCAAAGAACAACAAGGCAGACACAGCACAAGATCTCCTGCATAGGCAAATGGCTGAGATGTCTGAAATCAAATTCAGAATCTGGATTGCAAGTAAGATCAGCAGAATGGAGGAAAAGATGAAATTAGAATTTCAAGCAGTAATTCAAAGGATGAGCCAAAAGATGTCTCAAGAATTCAATGAATTCAAAGACAAGATGACCAAAGACATTGAGACAAGAAGTTGCGGCTCTTAAAGATCTGAGAAATTCAGAAATTCAGTAGAATCCCTCAGTAACAAAATGAAACAACAAGAAGAAAGAATTTCTGACATGGAAGACAAAGCTTTCGAATGCTCTCAAACCTCCAAAGAGCAAGAGAAATGGCAGGCAAAAACAGATCACTCTCTCAGAGAGCTCAGGGATAACTCGAAGAAAACCAATATTCGCCTCATAGGGATCCCCAAAAGTGATGAAGTGGCTTCACAAGACAGAGTCTCTTATACATGAGATTATGAAACAGAAAATTCCAGACACGCCAAGAGATTCTGAAATTCAGATAGCAGACAGTTTCAGAACCCCAGCACAACTCAACCAGAATAGGACATCCCCCAGGAATATCATAATTAAGTTCACTAAAGTAAATATGAAGGAGAAAATTTTGAAAGCAACCAGACACAAGAAATCGATAACCTACAAGGGGAAGAATATTAGAATAACTGCACATCTCTCTGATAAAACCTTTCAAGCTAGAAGAGAACGGTCATTGACTTTTAATCTCCTAATACAAAAGAACTTTGAACCCAGGATCCTGTATCCAGCCAAACTGAGTTTCACTTATGATGGAGAAAGTAAATATTTTAATTACATCCACATGTTGAAGAAATTTGCTATACCCAAATGAGCTCTCCAGGATATTCTCAGACCTATCCTCCACAATGACCAGAATAATCCTCCAATGCAAAAGTAAACTCATCCAGAAACTTTTTATCAAATTCCAAATTCCACAACATTGAAAGGATTAAAAATGTCCATTAGAATTTCTAAAGATTTATCAATATTTTCAATTAATGTGAATGGTTTAAATTTTCCTCTAAAGAGGCATAGGTTGGCTTACTGGATACAAAAACTCAGGCCAGATATCTACTGCATACAAGAATCTCATCTTACCTTAAAAGAAAAATTTGGACTCAAGGTGAAGGGATGATTATCTATACTCCAGGCAAATGGAAAACAGAAAAAAGCAGGAGTTGCAATCTTATTTGCAGATACAATAGGCTTTAAACCAACCAAAGTAAGGGAGGATAAAGATGGACATTTCATATTTGTTAAAGGTAATACTCAATATGATGAGACTTCAATTATTAATATTTATGCACTCAACCAGAATGCACATCAATTTATAAGAAAAACTCTAATAGACATGAGTAACTTGATTTCCTCCAGCTCCATAGTAGTTGGAGATTTTAATACTCCTTTAGCAGTGTTGGATAGATCCTCTAAAAAGAAGCTAAGTAAAGAAATTTTATATTTAAACTTAACCGTTCAACATTGTATTTAACAGGCCTCTACAGCACATTTCATCCTAATAAAATTGAATACACATTCTTCTTATCAGCCCATGGAACATACTCCAAAATCAACACATCTTAGGTCACAAGTCTAACCTCAGCAAATTTAAAAGAATAGAAATTATTCCTTGCATCTTCTTGGACAACCATGGAATGAAAGTTGAACTCAACAATAACAGGAATCTCCAAAATCATACAA
The DNA here is from genome assembly GCA_963573935.1 of Arctocebus calabarensis. Lineage (NCBI taxonomy): Eukaryota > Metazoa > Chordata > Mammalia > Primates > Lorisidae > Arctocebus > Arctocebus calabarensis. The sequence goes on from CAUYON010011507.1 coordinate 17,306, forward strand.
AAACATGGAAGCTAAATAACCTTATGCTGAAGGATAGCTGGGTCACAGATGAGATTAAGAAGGAAATTACCAAATTTTTGGAACAAAATGACAATGAAGACATGAATTATCAGAACATCTGGGATACTGCAAAGGCAGTTCTAAGAAGGAAATTTATAGAACTGCAAGCCTTCCACAAGAAAACAGAAAGAGAGGAAATAAACATTTTAATGGGACATCTGAAGCAACTGGAGAAGGAAGAACATTCCAACCCCAAACCCAGCAGAAGAAAAGAAATAACCAAAATTAGAGCAGAATTAAATGAAATTGAAAACAAACGAATTATAGAACAGACCAATAAATCAAAAAGTTTTTTTTTTTAAAAAAGGTCAATATGATAGATAAAACTTTGGCTAACTTAACCAGGAAATAAAAATAAAATCTCTAATTTCTTCAATAGAAATGGTAAAGATGAAATAACAACAGACCCCTCAGAAATCCAAAAAATCCTCAATGAATATTACAAGAAATTGTACTCTCAGAAATATGAAAATCTGAAGGAAATTCACCAATACTTGGAAACACGCCACCAACCAAGACTTTGCAGAACCAAATGGAAATGTTGAAGAGGTCTACATCAAGTTCTGAAAAAGCATCAACAATAGAAAATCTCCTAAAAAGAAAAGCCCGGGACCAGATGGCTTCATGTCAGAATTCTACCAAACCTTTAAAGAGGAACTAGTACCTCTATTACTCAACCTCTTCCAAAATATAGAAAAAGAAGGAATACTACCCAATATATACTATGAAGCAAACATCACTTTGATCCCTAAACCAGGGAAAAACCCAACAAGAAAAGAAAATTATAGACCAATATCACTAATGAATATTGATGCAAAAATATTCAACAAGATTCTAGCAAACAGAATCCAGCAACACTTCAAACAAATGATACACCATGGCCAAGTTGGCTTTATCCCAGGATCTCAAGGCAGGTTCAATATACATAAATCTATAAATGTAATTCAGCACAAAACAAATTAAAAAATAAAGACCATATGATTCTCTCAATTGATGCAGAAAAAGCTTTTGACAATATCCAGCATCCCTTCATGATTAGAACACTTAAAACAATTGGTATAGAAGGAACATTTCTTAAACTAAGACAGCCCATCTACAGGAAACCCACGGCCAATATCGTATCAAATGGAGTTAAATTGAAATCATTTCCACTTAGATCAGGAACCAGGCAAGGTTGCCCATTATCTCCTCTGCTCTTCAACATTGTAATGGAAGTTTTAGCCATTGCTATTAGGGAAGAAAAGGCGATCAAGGGTATCCATATAGGGTCAGAAGAGATCAAACTTTCAGTCTTCACAGATGATATGATCGTATATCTGGAAAACACCAGGGATTCTACTATAAAACTTTTAGAAGTGATCAAGGAATACAGCAATGTCTCAGGCTACAAAATCAACACCCATAAATCTGTAGCCTTTATATACACCAGCAATAGCCAAGCTGAAAAAACAGTGAAAGGCTCTATTCCTTTCACAGTAGTACCAAAGAAGATGAAATATTTGGGAGTTTACCTAACAAAAGATGTGAAAGATCTCTATAAAGAGAACTATGAAACTTTAAGAAAAGAAATAGCTGAAAATGTTAACAAATGGAAAAACATACCATGCTCATGGCTGGGAAGAATCAATATTGTTAAAATGTCTATGCTACCCAAAGCAATATATAATTTTAA
>CAUYON010011508.1:0-28052 GCA_963573935.1 Arctocebus calabarensis
GTTCATGAGAGGGTTCTGGTTTAATAATGCAAACCAAGCAACCAACTTAAAAGCAGTCTGAGAAATCCTTTGTAGATGAAGAAGAGTCTACACTATTCGGGCTTCCGAATCTGAATTCAAGACTTTGTTTTTCCCCTTCCCTGATAGATAAGTTATTTTCCAAGTGGGTAAAGGGAGTCAAGATGTAGGTAATTTGTTTCCTTTTTTTATTTTAAAGAATGTGTTACTGGCTGTAGCTGTGAAACATTTGGGAATTGGGATCTTCAGCCAATATTATCAAAATGCCAAGATATGCTTGGGCGGTGTATACATAGAGCGTCCTGCGAGAGAAATTCAGCTGTCTCACAGTCCCTTTGGAAGGAGTTACTCTTCCAAGTACTGAAATGAAGATCTAGAAGACTGGATTTTCTGTTTATCAGAGCAAATAAAATTGTAACCTTCCAAAAAATTTAAAGGAAATCCTTACGCCACATATTATGCCTCTTTAAACAGGCAGTCCATGCGAACTATTTTATTGTTTTAAAATAAATCAACAAATACTTTGAGTTAACCAAAGTGGCATATGTGTTTACAGAATTTCCTCTAGCTTCGGAACCTTTTAAATATAATTATTTTTAAAAATCAAGTAAAAAACTTCTCTAGTGTACTACTAAACACATTAGCAAATCCAAAGGAAATAACTGGAGATGGCCTAATTTTATTTGCTAGTCCATCAAAAGAGATAGTGGCTGACATTCATTTCCAACCAAAATAGTTTTTATTAACCAAAAATGTTTAGTTAATCTCAATGGGAATCTCTTTTTAAGGTTGTCAATCTTATGAGCTTACATGAAGTTCAGCTTGAAGATAGTTAAAGACTTTCAGATACAGACTTGTCTATGTGCGTATGATTATCACATCAATTCCCATGGTAACAGTGTGTTCAGGGGAAGATGGATGTAGATGTGATCAGAGGCGGAAGGCAGGTGCGCAGGGGAGAAAGAAGGGAGGGGAGGAAGACCAAGGAGATTTGCCAGATTCCTCACAAGTAATTTAGTTTGGGATTTTCTTTTTATCTGAAGAAGGTAAATGGTCTTTGGATTTAGAATATTTGCATTAAATGCTTGTACTGACGGTCTGTGCAAAAGTTTGGGGTTTGCGAGTATAAGAAAATGCAAACCATACACATTTGAAAACTCATATCCAGGCTTACATATTCCTTTCAGACTTGAAATATGTTCACCATCTTCAAAACAGTGTCAAGTAGTTCTCACACTATTTGGGATCATCCTTGCATTTGCTAAAAAGTCAGAGCCTTGGCCACAGCAAGTGACTGAAAACCTGGGTAATTGATCTTGTTCTCATGGCCTGGATAAGGTTAACAAAGCTTTTTAGTCTAGATCCGGGGAGACATTACTACCATTAAAATTTAAACAAGTGTCTATAAAATGTGGCCGCAGAATATTAGGTCCACATAATGTTCATCTGTTTTGGAGTAGGGGGAAACACTGCATGATCCATTAAGTTTGAGAAACTCAACTTTCTGGGATCTTCACAGAAAGATATTTTATGCCAAGTGTCCCGACGCTTTTCATGCTAAGAATGACCAGGGTCTTCTGTTGAATATGCTTCGTATACGTGGGTCTAGATCAATTCCTACTTCACCTCCTTCACTAAACAATCTCTATTCTCCTTTGAAGTACCCAGATGGTAACAACCTATGGCTACAAAATGAGAACACAAGTTTCATTTTCCTTGAAGTTACACGATTTGAGGAGAAGCAAAAGTCTATTTTAAAATTCTTGTAATATTTGTTTAACACTCCACCCCCCAGAATTCTAGGAGAAGCTGAAATGATTCTCCCTATAGCGGAAATAACAGACCCTGGGAGAGCATCATGACATAACATTGAGGCTCGTATCTGGGCCTCAGCAACTACGTGCTGTGTGGCTTTGAGAAGCCCGATCAGCTCTGAATCTCTAATTTTCCTCTTTAATGTAAGGGTGACGGTGAAAGCTCATAGCACTGTATGAGGTTTAAGCGAAATAGTGTGTGGCAAACACCTTTCCTAGAATGGGCCTCAGGATTGACACACAATTAAAGAAACTTGTTTTCTCCTTTTATTTCCCTCCCCTTGTTCCACCCCATTCCCCTCACTTCTAAAGCCCAAACATTTCAGGAAACTTGGTAAAGTACATAAGCATCTCTCTTTAGCTCTAAAATATCAACCTCGAGAAACTCTCTTTGGCATTCCAGTCTGGGTGGAACTGACACACAGGTTTGATTTCACTCACCAGTGATGAAGTTTCTAGACTGTTCCTCCTGAGACTCCTTTCTGGAAAGGTCTGCTGTCAAAAAACACAGGGATCCATCTCATCCCAAAGGTCAACGTGTTTGTCACCTCCTGTCTAGACTATTGCAATGCTCTCAACCTGGACCTCCCACAGGGAACTGTCCACTGACAGCAGATGACCCAGACGTGTCAGCAGGCCTGCTGGTTACTCAGCCTGTGGCAAGCCCAGCACAGCCAGGCATCTCCTCAGGCTTGGCTGCTGTTTGACGTCAAGTCCAATTTACGATCTGGATTCCCGAGTTAAATCACTAAGGGGTGATGAGCCGGGATTGTTGGAAGGTCTTTGCATTCCACACAACTTGCTGATAACTTGTTTGGACACAAAAGGTATTGGGACACAATACAGATATCTCTTCATTCAGGCCTGTTTTCAATTCAAATAACTGGCCTCATGCATGCTTCCACTTAAGGTGAGCCAGGGCCAAGAGGAGTGCAGCCCTGAGTCCTGGGCCCAGAGACTGGGAAAACCAGGATCTCTGAGAAAACTAAAGAAGCAAACTGAGCACAAAGAAGTTACAAATAAAAAGCCAGAGGAGTTAAAGTTAGCATTCTTGCTTGCATACCAGCCCCTTCTCTAGGTAATTATCGTGAATTGTTTAGAATTCAAAATATACTCCTGTCTACAAATCCAGACGGTATCATGTTGGGATCTTTTTCCAGTAGGAATGGTGTCATCAACACTTTCTAAACATTTCTTTGTGAGGACCAGCACTTCCAGTGTGTTCATTTAAAAGTCACTGGCAAGATGTGAGAAAGCACCGTAGCATGCAGCCTTGGTCAGCAGGACTAAGGGGTTTCTTCAGAAAGATAACTGATCCTTTCCAGACTTCAAGTTTTATCACCTTGACCAAGAATAAGCTCATCAACCTGCCTTCACTTGGCCTTTTGAAGAGAGGAGGTGGATCTTATCTATCACTTGCCAGCTTGCCCAAAATATGTTTACTTTTGTTTAGATGAACTTGGCTGCCAGCAACAGCAGAGAAAGAAGAGAAAGCATGCAGACATTAGGACAGCCAATTGGTGGAATGAGGAAAAGAAGATTAAAGAGGAACAGAATGCCCTCAGAATGCCCCAGGAAGTGAAAGGGGGGAGAGAGAGAGAGAGAGAGACTACCTCTGTATCAAGTCATTGACTTGCCATCACCCTCTTCATCATCATAAACAACAGAGAGAACACCAGAGAATGGAGTCATAAACCAGATCCTATCCTCCAGCCACGAATTACACAAGCTTGGAGCGCTTGGAGCCAACAGCAATGACAATTTTAAAGAGAGTTTCATAAACAAATTAAGCTGCATTTCAATCTGAGCAACTCCCCTCAGCCTCCTTGTTTCAACACAGCTTCACAGCTTCTGATAATCCTCTTTCTCCACATTATTCCTCTTCTTCTCATGAAATACCCTCCTGCAACTCAGGACAAGACAGAACATTCTACCTAAGAATCTGTGAGACTGTCTAAGATTCTATCTAAACGTATGCCATGCCCATAAATTCAGACAGGTTTGCTGTTAAGTTTTCCAGGGATAATTTTGTGTGTCAAGAGTAACAGGAATTTGCACATTAGTGCCTAGGTTTTTTCAGATTTTGTTTCTTCCTGCTTGATCCTCCTCCGATAAAACTCAAGGGGGTTAGGAGGTTTCCACATACTCCTTTTTTCCAAGCAGCCTCTCATTCTTGGTGCAACACCCATACTTTCTGAAAATGGCACAAAATCCAGCCAGACTTTTCCAAGAAGGGGATTATGTCACTCCTTAATCCCATGCTGCCCCTGAAATAACCCAAACAAGCTTTCTTTCCACTGGAGAGTGAGCATCCCTCCCGTTCTCGCTACAGACCAGGGACAGCCTCTGGGATCTCTTAACTGGATTCTGTATTGGAAAAATCACAGAAATAAATAATTGCTATTTCTCTTTTCAGGTGACCATTTTTAACTGAGTGACACCTTCTCATTGTGGTGCACGTGCCCTAAACTGTTGTCTGGTCATATCTCTGCATCTTTCAACATTCTCTTCCCTATGAGACCCATCCTAGTTGCTGGGGCGTTCTGAGGAGGGCATTTGGACCACTGACCTTGAAAGAAACAGAAGAGAGAAATAAAGAATAACAATCCAGCTGTAACAAATAAGAAATAAGAGTAACACTCTTAACTGGTCTGAAGGTCAGGCTATAGGAGCAAGTGGAAACTGTACACATACCAGATATAGATCCCAGATCTCTTGTATCTGGTTTCTCACATTTTGATGAAACTTCAGAGCACAAGGAAGAATCACTTCATCCATAAGGACTCTGATGGTACAAAAAATAATAATAATAATAACAGTTTTTTCTTCTCTTTGTGTGTGTTAGCTTTACCTAAAGTAAAAGAATGGTAAAATCTAAACTGCTAAAATTGTGGTACTCTTATATGTGAGACAATCAAACAATTGTGTTCATCAGAGGACTCAAGATATTACACAATTGATAGAAATTTTAGCTGGACAGGACTAGAAACATTGAGAAGAATTCTACATACGTGTAAGCAGATAGTGTATCTTATACCAGTAGGATTGAAGAATGGAAGTGCAAGGAGAAGAAATTTTAAATAAATGAACCAGGGGAAACATTGCAGTTAAAAGTGCCATCTTTATAGAGGGCATAAACTTCAGATAACTCCCAACATTTTTAATGCAATTTATTTATATTAAAACATTTTGTAATTCAACAAACCCTTATCGAGTACCAGCTATATACAAATCCTTAAATAAAGTATTTTTAGGGATATACGGAAAAATGAATGAAGCATAATTGCAAGATACAGAGAATTTGATATGCAGTTCTATGTTGGTTTATATGTCTTATAAACATATATATGCATATGTTTCTGGCTCAGCGCCCGTAGCTCAGTAAGTACGGCGCTGGCCACATGCACCGAAGCTGAAGGTTTCAAGCCCAGCCTGGGCCTGCTAAGCAACAATGCCAACTGCAACCACAAAATAGCCAGGTGTTGTAGTCCCACATACTCAGGAGGCTGAGGCAAGAGAACCAGGACTTTGAGGTTGCTGTGAACTGTGACGCCACAGCACTTTACCAAGAGCAACACAGTATGACTCTCTCTCAAAATATATATATATATATGTATATTTCTTTCCATCTGATTTTCAAAATAACCCTGTGAGTTAAAAGAAGTGTTCCTTCTTATTTAATGTGAGAGAAAATTGGGCTAAGAAAGGCTAAATGATTTGTACCAAAATTATGCCCAAGTTATCTGATGCCAAATCCACTGCAATTTCTTGCTTTTTTTTCTTTTTGATATATATATTTTTATTTTTTTAAAGTGAACAGTTTATTAAGAATTAAACAAAGGTATGATGTGATACAGTACAAGCAAGACACTCAAGATAGCTATAATAGTACTACTCACACAAAAACATAAATTTCACCTCAAAAAAAATCACAAGACAAAAGAGAAAGCAATTCCACTGTTATAAAATAAGATATTTCATGCAAAGTATTAACTCTGCCCCCCCCCAAAGCCCAACCTCCCGGCAAACAAAAAAATATCTGGGAATACTGCTATGCTAACATATTAACCACAGTATAATCATTCATTCAGGAAAACAGTAATTAAGCAATGAATTAAAATAAATAACAAAGTTCAAACTATCATAAACTCATATCATAAACAATTTGTTGCTTTTACAAGTCAAAGTAAAATGTTACAAGGGCCAAAAGGGAGGGATGTGTAGGGAGTTATTGGTATTTTCTCTTGCTGAGAACATCAGTAAAGATTTCATCAAAGTGTTTGATCTGAGCCTTAAAAGAAGGCAGCATTTTGGCAGGCAACAATAGACACAGGGGAAATTGTACAGGGAAGGAAATCAGTTAAAGAGAGCAACGTAAAAAGATGGGAAAGGTGCACATCTAAGGAGCGCTGAGCAGTCCAAGGAGAGCAGCGGGAGATAATGCCAGAAATTTGGGATGGCAGGAGGTCATGAAGAGCCTTGAATGTCTTGCAAAGAAATATGAACACTCTCGACCAGAAATGGAGAATTGTTGAAGTTTTTTGAATAGAAGAATGATATAATCAGCATAGAGCTTTAAAAAGATTAATCTGGCAGGAAGATACAGAATAGTTTGGCTGAGGAGTTATGAGGCTGGGGCAATAGTCCAGATAAGAAATGATTGGGGTCTCATCTATGATAGTGAGAGAAGAAATAGGAAGAAAATAAGAGAAAAATGTGAGGAATGTTTAAAATATAGAATCAAACGAACTCCTTCATCAATTATACAAGAAAATGTAATGAATAAAGGAAGCTGGCCTGAGTAACCGTGAAAGTAATTCTAACTCTTGAAACAAAAAATAAATAAATAAAAGGAGCAAGTTTGTAGATAAATGAGTTCAGATTTGACTGTGTCTGGTGTTCATCAGAGATGATTGTCATTCAAACATGTCTCTGTATGACCTATCCTCCCTGGCCTATTCTCACATCTAGCAGCACAGTGATTTGGTTAAGAGTTGAAATAGGCTTTATAAGTGACCAGTGGTTGGTGTAAGGAAGCAGCCATGAAGAAGTATGTGGTCCAAAGTGGGCCATTACTTATTTCAGGAGATCCACGTGTTACGGCAATACTAGCTACAAGTAACAGAAAATCTTTCAAATCTCAGTGGTCTAGTACCATAGGACTTCTTTTTACACTCATTTGAGTCTAGTTACACTGGCAGGAGAAAGAAGAGATTCCACAGAGTCATTCAGGGACTCAAGATTATGGGAGTTCTTTCATCTTGGCTTCCAAGGACCCCTTAGTATTGTTACTTCCAGATGGGGAATGAGAAAGTGGGTTTCACTGAAGGATTTTGGTAAACTCAACCAAAATGGACTTTATTCCATTGGTTCTAGGGACCAAGACTAAAAATGGTATATATCCCTTTTGCCCTTTTTTTGGCCAGAACTTACTCACATGGTATAACTTAACTGTTAGATATACAGAAATAACTGTGAGGCCAAAAGGATAAAGAATTAATTTTGTTGAACAAATAGTCTCTAGAACTAGATTACAAATTCAAAGATAGGGCATAGAGCAGCATTTTTCAACATTTTTCATTTTATGGCATACTTGAACCTATAGTTAAACTTCCACAACACACTTAAATTATATTCATCAAAAAAAAGAATGTACTTACTGGGCTTTGAACTTCTTTCTAAAATAATTTAACTGAAGATCTTTTAAAATTTTTCATGGTACATCTAAGATCCTCCCATAGCACACCAGTACAAAAATCAGGGGTCTAGGGGCTAAGGATAAATAAAAAGAACCACAATTCTCTCTATGGAACACAAATTACTACTGCCATTTTTGGAAAAAATGGTCTAACAGATTTGGGGCAGTTGCAAATTCAATCTACTCTTCCCTATATAGACCATACAGCATCTGGGAATCTTTCTTCTTAAAACCTGAGTGATGTGTATAAGTGTATCTGTGTCTATGTACATGAGAGAGAGAGTCAGTGTTGGATCACCCTGCTCTGGCCTTTTCCCACTATTTTTATTTTCCCTCACTATTATGGTGAATGTTATTCCAGACATAAAAACTCAAACTTAGGAAATGCACCTCTGGGAAGTATTGCTTCCCACAAAGAATCCAATAGAGTTAGAGGAGGGAATCTAGTAATGACAGACAAAATCCCAATAGATATAAGGTAGAGTTTTCCAAAAAGGGACTGGAGATTCATACCTTGAAAGTTTACAGAACAATTTTGCTATAGACAGAGAAGGAGCTGGGCACAAAGGAGCAAGTTTAGGAACAGATTTCATGAAGCTAGCACTTATGAATGGTTAAAGTCTTGGATGATTTATGCATATGTCCTATACACCGTACGGCAGACAGACTCAAGCAGTGGGATAATTGAAGGCTCAGAACTAAAAGGGATTTCAGGGGGGTCCTATTTTATTCCCATAGTTTATTACAAAGTCCGCAACAATAAATGCCTTCTTTAAAAGCTTTATTGTCATGCAAGTTCAAGTCCTTTGACTCCTTGACCGATGATTTTTCCAGAACACTGAACAGCCTTTCAAGTTCTTATAATTATTGCTATAATCACAAGAGTATTAGCACTATAATGTGTCAGTCACCTTGCTTAATTCTTCACTTTTAGACTTTTATTTAATATATTCCCAATGACCTATAAAATGAACACCCTTATTCCCATTTTAAACAAAAGACATGAACTTGGAAGAGATCAGCATAATGTACTATAGCTCACTGCAAGGTCCCTTCTAGAACCTGAAAGACACAGCCTGAATCTAAAGCCAGACTCTTATCATTATGTAAACAACCTGCTCTCATTCACTACTGAACAGGCTGCAAGTCCTATGTCCTCTGACCTAGATACAGGTCATGTTCTAGAGTAGTTATAGAATGTTATAGTCCCACAGCTACACCTTTCCCTCTCTAGTAGGTAGAGGATATAGGTCTGATTCACATTTGAATCACTTATTGAAGCAGAAAATTTCGCTTGGGGTCTATTCTTTTCTTCTCTTTCTATTGGGAAGACAAGAAGACACAGTCTCTAGTTTCTTTATCACCTCATTATAAGACACTTCTACCAGAAAGGGCCCAGCATTCTTTCCACAGAACAAGGACAGAAATCACTGAGGCACTAGGGTAATGAGGAAGATCACTGGATAAAGCCTAGGAAGTTTAAATATTAGTCCCAGCTAAGGGCTGGAGCCAACATGGGTGACTATCCTGGACTTCAGCATCCAAGTGAATGATTCCTCCTTTGAGTATTACTTCAGACAATGTCACAGTTGTCAATCCAGTGAAATAATTGCTCGAGTTATTATTGAAAATCCTCCTTTAACAAGGCCTCTGAACGTTACATACAGTCCTGTGTGGTGAGCTATTTTCCAGAATTAAAACCTGGTTTCTTATCCACAATCATAGTTTTTGCTATTTAGTGTAGACAATGAACATGAAAATGTACTGATATCCAAGATGTAATTTTTCCATCTTTATGATGGGAAAACATTTATGAGAATAAAATGAGGTGATGCTTATAAATGTGATTCTAAAGGGAATATGATTCCCACTTTGTTCACCTCTAGCTGGTTAAGACAAATAGTTTAAGAGGTTGTGGTGACATTGACCATCCCTGCTTCCCAGAAATATAAGCACCACATTCAAAAGTTACTCAATGCACTAGTCATTACGAAAAAGTTACCAGCAACAAAAAACAGAATGGTGACTCTGAGTGGTTTTCTTTCATTTCCTATTATTTTTTATGCCTTGAGAAAAGAGATCATTTTAAGCCTTTGACCCTAACACAATAATAAAAATTTTTAAGTCTGAAAACCCAGGGTCTTCACTTTTTTGTGAACGGCATTGAATATGCGCCATAAAGAATTTATGGCCTGTGATGAGAGTCTACTTCTTTGATAAAGGGCCTAAATACACTCGGCAAACATGTGGCTGTGACCTTTCTGAGCCAATCACTGAGACGTGAAGCGATGTGTGTGGGCCAGCTGTGGAATCTGGCTCAGCTCCGGCTTGAAGTCACCTCCCTGCTCTAAAAATTCTTTAAATACTGGAAGAGTTGTGTGTACTAGACGGTGCAGGAGAAGGAGGTGTTGGGAGTTGTTAGCAAAAGACAACAGATGAGCTCATGAAACTTTAACAAGCTGTGAGGGGCTTTCCACGTGTGAGGTTGGAAGACTGTTCCACAGTGGTGTGGGGATAATAATAAGCTTATTGGAAAGGACAAGATTTTCAAATGAATTTTATTTTTGGAGAGAGAAGTGTATATACTACATAGGAAAAAGCCTTGTAATTCAGATCACACTGGAGGTCTATTCGTTAAAGTGCCTAAGCTGGCTGACTCTACCGAAGCTTCTGCATGTAAGGACGGGCAACATACACACGCTCACCATTTACTGTAAAATTCAGGGGCTTGTGGAGAACACAGAGCTCTCATGTGCCAGTCTAAGCTTGAAACGCACACCTCACCTTTCCTGAAATGTTCATTTCATATTCACTTGCACAATCCCAGGCAAATGGGAAAGCAAGATTTACAGTTGCTGACGTGGACTATCACTGGCAACTTCTGAGTTTCTATTCTAAGTGTGGTATCATTACAGATTTCAGTCCCAGAATTGGCTAAGAGATCCATATTTCAATTTAGTCAAAATCTTTGACTTGATTTTTCTCATAAAGGAAATGTTTGCCTTAAACCAAATCCTATTTTATGCCATTTCATTATATTAACAATGTTGACTTCATGATAGAGCATTAAAAATTTTGCTCATGGTGTGCGTTATACATTTGCTCTGTTTCTATAGAGAGAATAGTCTCATAATGGAAAAATTTTTAAACAGAAAACCAGAGGGCTAAATTTCTTTTAAAAATATGCCTGTGGTCATTTTATACATTTGTCCCATTAAATTGAATAAATCTAAATTCATTAATTGAATCAAAATGGCAAAATACCATCTTGCCATTTCTTTAAACATTATGCAAATAAAATAAATTATTTTAAAATACAATAACCCATAGTCCTTGTTAGAGTTTTAGAAAATTTTCATTGACTGAATGTTCCCATTTGGTTTTCATCCAGAAAAAAATCTTCTTTTGTGGAATAAGCTTAATCTGCCTCTATTAACTGTTTGAACTTGGGTAAGTTACTTAACCTATTCTCCATATTTGTTTTCTCACTTATATATGGGAAGGTATTCTAAACATTTCCACATTCCCTTCTATCCCTAAATGTTCTAGAATAATATGATCCCATGGTCCCATATGATTTGATAAAAATATTTTCATAGTGCTTGTATTTAATATTATATTGCATTATAGTAAATAAATTATTTTGTGTGTGTGTTCTAGGCCCCTGGAAGAATTTAATGGAGCACTTAGTTATTAATCTATGCCAAGTCTACAAACATAGGGAGAAGAAATAAAACCATTTTAAAAGCTTAATCCTTCAGCATAATAGAGTCTACATGGAAAGTAAAAAAAAAAAAATTAAATATAGATGATAGTATCTCTATTCAAGAGACTTACAAATTGATGTATAGATGGTTAAACAATTTGAGCAAGTATGTTAGTTCCAAAAGAAGCAAACCAGGAAAGTGGAAATGTTATTACACATCTACTATGCTGTCGGAAGTATATTAGGTTTTTCACATACATCATCTCAACAATTCTCCAGGGCAGGTGTTTTCATCTCCCTTTCTAAAGATGAGATAACTGCTGCTACAAGTTATTCTAACTGATGCTTTCAAGTACGGAATTGAAAGAGGATCATTTTGGCTACAAGTAATAAAATATCTGACTGATAGTGAATTAATCAAGAAGTATTTTGTATTTCTTAAATACCAAGAAGTCTGGAATTAAGTAATTCAAAGATTTGTTTAACAGTTCAACCCTGGGTCCATTTCTCTGGGGTTTCTCATTCCCTGGTTCATTCCCAGTGCAGGTCCAGATCACTCAGGGCTACTGTGCACATAAGACCAAAAGCTTTCAGGTCATGCAAGTGTATGTGGATGCACGTGAAAGATGACAGCAGTTGACAGAATGAATGGCCTAAGTTTATCAAACCTTGAAGTTCTTGGAGAAACATTCACATCTTGTCTCACAGTCTAATTTCAACCAAAAAGGCAACTATGGAAGACAAAGGTGGGAACAAGACCACTTAGAACTATAGCTACTATGAGATGCCCCATGTAGAGGTATGAATGAAATCATACACTCAGTGAAGACCAGCTGAGATAAATGAACAAGATACTCTTTTACCCCAGGAAAGCCTTTTTGAATAAATGTGGAATAAATGTAGCTGCTGACGTGAAGGTAGGACTTGCCACCCATACATGTGATAATAAATGTTTTTTCTACAAGTTTGTATTCATAGTTAATGAAAAATGTTTAAAAAAAAAAAAAGAAAAAGAAAAATGTTTAAAGCAGTCCTCAATGCCACCATGACTTACCCTAACTCAATGTTTTTCAATCTTTTTTGTCTCACAGCACACTTGAACTCATAGTTAAACTTCCACGGCACAATTAAATTATGTTGATCCAAAAAAAGAAAAAAAGGTAAAGAATATACCTCCTGTGTCCTGAACTTCTTTCAAAAATAATTTAATTAATTGTCTTTAAAAATGTTCACAGCACACTGCTGTGCCACAGAACACTAGTTGAAAAATCACTCCCCTTACTCAACTGAGGCTCGGGCATTCCTCTTGCACAACAGCCCTACAAGCCAATAGAACCATGCCTAGAACCATGAAGCTCTAAACCCTGCTCTTCCACTTCAAGATGCTGGGGTTTTTTCCATTGCTAGCAATCAATAGCTTTAGGATGCCTTTTATTGCCTGAAATAATGATGCATTTTCCTCCAAGATCCTCCTTCTTCAGTGTCTCTCCTCTTTTATTAAAATGTCCTCTTTTTCTTCTACATCTTGTCTTGTTATTCCTTTCTTTTATTCTAAAAAAATTCCTTGCCAGGTTATAGTATCTATTTGAGAGTTATAGACATGTTAAATCTCTGGGGTAGATATGCTTCTTTACATTGTGCTAAAATACTTTCCAGATGTCCCTGAGAATTCACATTTCCAGCAGTTTTGTAGAATTAATTTGGCACATTTCCTGCTAGTCTTTCTGCTTCATGTGGCTCAAGCAGATGAAGCAGAGTTGCTCATAGCATATAATTACGAAAAGGATTTGGTGTGCAAAGAGGGCAATTTAAAATACTGACTCTCTGGAGTTGAAGAACATTCTCCTTAGTAAAGTATCACAAGAATGGAAAAGCAAGTATCCAATGTACTCGATATTAATATGAAAGCAATAGATAAAAAAATACATGCCTGGCTCAGTGCCCTGTAGCTCAGTGGTTAGGGCACCAGCCCCATACACCAGGGATGAAAGGTTCGAACCCAGAGGCCTGCCAAACAACTACAACAAAAATATCTGGGTGTTGTGGCAGGCGCCTGTAGTCCCAGCTACTTGGGAGGATGAAGCAAAAGAATCGCTTAAGCCCAAAAGTTTGAGGTTGCTATGAGCTGTGATGCCAGGGCACTCTACCAAGGGTGACATAGTGAGACTCGGTCTCAAAAAAAAAAAAAAAGAAAGTACATGCCCACATGAGAAAACACAATTTAAATCAAATAGGGGGGCAGGGAAGAGAGAGAGGGGAGGGGAGAGAGATTTGGGTAAACTCTCACTTAATGGGCCCAACAAAAGGGAACAGCACACCCCCTTTGGGTGAAGGGCTCAACTTGGACTTTACCTAACATGCTAACAATGTAACCAAATCATTTGTACTTGAACATTAATCTGAATTAAATAATAATGAGATAATAAATTTTTTTTAAATAAACAAAATATTGAATCTCATATATATAGTCATTGTCACCTTTTATATAGAAAAACATGCCAGATGCAGTGGTTCACACCTGTAATCATAGCACTCTGGAGGCCGAGGCACATGGATTGCTTGAGATGAGGAGTTCGAGACCAGCTTGAGCAAGAGCAAGACCGTGACTCCATGAAAAATAGAAAAACTAGCCAGGTATTTTGGCCAGCACTTATAGTTCCAGGTATTTGGGAGGATGAATCAGGAGGTTGAACCCAGGAGTTTGAGGTTGCTATGACCTATGACACCATGGCACTCTAGCCTAGGGTAACAGAGTGAGACTCTGTTTCAAAAAATAAATAAATAAAAATAAAGGAAAGGAAAGAAAGGGCCATGAATATACAGCAGGACCTGCATAGTTGACAACCTCCCTACATTGACCACCTCCTTAATTTGACCTAATTTTCATAGACTGGGCATATACCACATATTCATATCAGTACAATAGGCCTAGTTCCTAATGTTAAGCAGTTTGTCCCTTGGGTGATCAACTTACAGAAGTTCTACTATATATACCCTAAGGAAAACAATTGCTATGATTCTTACATACCTTCTGATTTTCTAAAATTTCAATAAGCTTCTTCCTCTTCAAATACTAGGAGAAAAAAGAGTGATTAATAATACATAACCTGCAGTTGATAACAATACCATCACTCTCAGGTCATGACCTTAGAAAATGACATTTGGACACAATAGCACCACGGTGAATACTCAGCATGGTGAGTGAAGAGCATTGAACTGGAGACCAGAACTGGATATAGGAAGGACACACCAAGGAGAGAAGCTTTCTCAGGGTGAATGCGTGCCTAAGTAAGATTGCCACCCTGGTGGTCAGATGTGGGCACTGTGTACCTTTCCCCTGTATGTGTGACATGAGACTTTGGCTAGCCATGGTTCCATCCCAGGCAGGCAGAGAGAAGACCTGCTGCCCTCTCCAGCAGCCTGGCCCCAGTGGCACATAAGATGTACTTGAGAAGCAGACAGAAAAGTGGGAAACGTCTGGCACTGACACTCTTGGTGGGAACTTCCACAAACCAATTTCCCTCTCTGGCTCTGTTCTCTCCTCTTTAAAATGGAAGAATTCAGATAATCGATATTAGAACTTCCTTTAGGTCACTTCCAGCCCTCAGCACTGTGTGCTCTAAACTCTAGGCAGTCCACCTACAGAGGGGGGAGTGGAAAGAACAGATCTGACTGTCTGCATGCATCTGCTCTCCTGATTTACCATTACAATTTTTTTGATCCTCATTTTAGCACTCATATAATTACCTACACGTGGGACAGGATACGGTTTTCTTCTCTTTTGGTTCCCCCATCATCCATTGACAATCACACCTTTTCCCCCAAAAGGGATCTTGATCAGATAGAGGAAAGCAAAAAAGCATGTGATTGTGAAGACATAGAAGTCATGCCCCCCAAAGCTGGCCACTTAGCTCAATGTAAGCATTTCACATTGTATATGAAAGAAGTACACTGAAACCCATAAGTGCATCAATGTACAAAGTTATGATTTAAAAAATAATAATAAAAATTTTTAAAAAGAGCTGGCTAATGTTAGAGAGAGCATTTTGTTTTTCTTATAGATGGAGGACCATGTAAAGTTGTCCCATCATTCACATAGAACCTAAGGAGTACATTATATTCCCTCCCACTTGGAGTTCTCAGTTCAAGGCACCTTCAATATTGTCCATAGCCAAAAGAAACACATAACGGTCCATTTATTAAGTAATTAAGTCTGAACATTTAATAAGCACTTTAGGCCTAACAACTTAGAGCACTTTGAAAAAATACTACATATAAATTGAAAGGAGAATATGTTTTTAATTTATTCCTTAATCACAAACACTTAACTAATTGCATGTGTGTGCCTGTGGGCACTTCACAAGTTCTCAAAGCTTGGAAGTACCTGAAAATAGCCCCCCTCATTTCCTGTTGCACGTTGATTTTTGAAAATTCTGACTTTTTATCACAGCAGCTTCAAAAAATCCAATTTTGGCTCAGCACCGTAGCACAGTGGTTATGGTGCCGGCCACATACACCGAGGCTGGTAGGTTTGAACCCAGCCAGCGCCAGCTAAATGACAGTGACAACTGCAACAACAACAAAAATAGCCAGGTGTTATGCAGGCGCCTGTAGTCCCAGCTACTTGGGAGGCTGAGGCAAGAAAACCGCTTAAGCCCAAGAGTTTGCGGTCACTGTGAGCTGTAACGCCATGGCACACTACTGAGGGCAACATAGTGAGATCCTGTCTCCAAAAACAAAACAAAACAAAACAAAACAAAAAAACACGCAGCTTTGCTAAGAATCTATTGAAAGCAACGTGTTGACATTAATAGCACTTTCCAATTTAAAAGAATAGTTCATGAAATGTCCAACAGAGGTCGCACTGTCTCCCTCAAAACTCTTACGTGTAAAACTTCCATCATGATGGTTTCCCTGTGAATAAGCCAGTGTCCCCAATCATTTAAAGACAGAGCTCAGAAACCACAGCTGTAGATCCTTTCAAAGGGAAAGAGTTGAAATTTGATCCAATCTTGTTCTGATTGTCTGGGTGCCAGAAAACCAAATGGAGGAAAAATGGATAAAAATATGGACAGGCTCAAAAAACATAGCAAGGAGACGGCTGCCAGAAAAAGAGGGACTCTTGGTTGACCATCAGACATGGACTTATTTGAACTGACTGTTGACTCAATGAGAAAAGCAAAGTGAAATACCCCACATTCCTTTGCCTCGGACATTATGGACATAAATAAGAATTTACATGTCTGTCTGTCTCTCACTAAACTAAGAGCAAGCAAAAAATCTTATTCATTTCCATAGTCTTCCAAATGCTTAATTCAATACACACAGTTTTATTGAATTCCTCTACACAGAACACTGAACTTAAATCTAATTGCAGTAGAATGTGCTAATTAATTTGTTCTGATTTATTTTACACCTCTGGAGTGAAAGCTTCTTAGAATTCAATACACAGATTAATGGAAAGGCAGAGGCTTTTCTGCAGTTCTGCTACGGGGACCTTTCCATGTTCCTGTAAGCGTGCTGAGATGAGGATTGGATTGATGGGGGTTTTGTGTTTCAGACTACGTACCTAAAGAGAAAACACGCCTGGCAATGCGTGAAGTCCCCAAGTATACTCCCACTGACTTTATCTCAAAAAGGACATCGGTGACAGTTGATTCCACAGCTTTTTACACTGTGTGAGGTATAGTATGGAAGAAAACTGCTCCCTAACTTTTGTTAGGCTTTGATTTACTAAAGTAATCAAAATGTCGGGGATGCCTGTATTATCAACTGCAGGGAAAACAGATGACAAAACTACTATTGTCCAGGGAGATCAAAAGGACGTGAGGCTCTTTTAAAAAATGTTGGTGATAAAACATACAGATGAAAGAATTAAATGACCAAATGTGAAGTGAAATCATGGGTTTACACTCTTCCTGAAAACTTTATCGTTGTTTCAATTTACGAGTTCTTGAGAACGGGTGTTTGATTTTTGTTTGGTTGGTTTCTCTGATGTAATCTTGTTACATCATTTCATTAGAGAGAGCATTTTAACTCAGTCCCAGAGTTAATCAGACTTTGTACTTCTCTCTGTTACCTTTCGTCAAAAAACTGCCGAGCCACTGGTAGCCTGTGTGGCCAGATTCTTCCCCAGTGGCCGCACAGAATGTGCAGGCCAGCTCTGTGAAAAATCAAAAGAGGAAAGGAATAGAGACCACCAGAATCTGTGATCAAAATAACTCTACTGGGAAAGGGCGCCTGATACTGCACTTACTTTACAAGCTAGGAAGAAATGGGATGAAACAAAATATCTCACATATCAAGGAAAATGAGCACATAGCATGAGCCTAAAAACATTTCGCAGGCTTTATAAACATTATCTCCTTCACCCACATTTAACAGAAGGAGAAACTACAGGTGTCAAAGCTGATACAACTTGCCCTTGTTCAGCTGCTGGGTAGAACCAAAATCACAACCTGGGTCTGATCAGCCATCAAGTCAACACTCATTCGCCACATGATTTTTTGACATAATGTTCAGTTGTTGCCAGTAAAAACTGTGGAGAAACAGGTTTGCTGCAGAAGACAAAGGATGGAGTCATTTTTGTCATCACTCTATGACTGGAGACGGTTGGCCCTTAGGGGAAGGTTTATCTACAGCAGCACAGAATGATACCTTAACGTTGATGACAGCCGGGGCTCCTCACATTATACAGCTGGCTAGAATACATTTCAAACTGTGCGTTCCTCCCTCTTTCCATAAATTTCATCCATCTTGGCATTTCCATTACGAGCACACATCTCCCGATTTTCAAACTTTGTTAACTTGACCTCCCTATTTTTTCCTATGGCTAAAATTTGACCTGGTCAACTTCTTATTTTCTTCCTGTTTTCAACCAGTTAGAGCTAAAAATATTAAACATTGGACACAGCAGCTATTGTTCTTCAAATCATGCTGTGAATAAAACAGTCCTGCATGCCTAGTCCACAAATAGTTTGTCAAGGATTAAATGTTTAATGACAGAGACAGCAACCCACTCACCAGAGTACAGATGTCAGTGAACAGCTTTTAACAGAACCTACAAGGCTCCGAAGCAGATATTTGCCAATTTTAAGACAAACTCTAGGCCAGGCATGGTGGCTCACGTTTGTAATCCTAGCACTCTAGGAGGCCGAGGTGGGTGGATTGTTTGAGCTCAGGAGTTCAAGACCAGCCCTAACAAGAGCAAGACCAAGTCTCCAAAATTAGTTGGCATTGTGACAGGTGCCTGTCATCCCAGCTGCTCAGGAGTCTGAGGCAAGAAAATCACTTGAGCCCAGCCAGGAGTTTGAGGTTGCTGTGAGCTATGATGCCACAGCACTCTACCCAGGGCAACAAAGTGGGACTCTATCTCAAAAAAAAAAAAAAAAAAGACAACACTATAAATCAGTCTGACAATTAAGTTCACGGACTTGCCACTTTGTACAGAACTGACAAAAGCATTGCAAGAATCTGTTGAATTGTGTGTCAAAATCATCAGCTGACTGTGAGAAACATGGCAGACCAAGTAAACATCTATAGAAAAACAGGAAAATCTTAACTGAAAATCTTGGCACAGAAAGGTGTGTGCAAAAATGGTCCTGAGAGAGCTCACTGATGAAGAAAAGCAAAGAACTCACACATTACTGTCTGTGAGGGAGTTTTTAGCCAGTAAACAAATAACCGTATTGGTGCTCCCGAGCCTGAGACTGGGGATGGCTTGACTCCAGGAGTTCGAGGCTGCTGTGAGCTAGGCTGATGCCATAGCACTCTAGCCAGGGCAACAGAGTAAGACTCTGTCTCAAAAAAACCCACAAATAACTGTATTGGAGCACCCTCCTTACTCATCTGATCTGGCCCCAATGATGTTTTTCTTTACCAGGATTGATGACATTCAGGACAACAAGGGTAATATGATGGCAACCCTGATGGTCATTCCAAAAATAAAGTTCCAAAATGGCTTTGAACGATGGGCTAGTCAAGAACAATTTATTCTGTTAATGAAAAAAAATAGTAAAAAAAAAAAAATGAACAGTGAGCTAGGTGTGGTATCGGTGCACAGCTTCCCAAGGAGAATACTTCAAAGGTGACCGTAGTGATATTCAACAATGAAAACAATCTTTTTTTCTTTTTTTTTTTTAAGACAGAGCCTCAAGCTGTCACCCTGGGTAGAGCGCTGTGGCATCACAGCTCACAGCAACCTCCAATTCCTGGACTCAAGCGAGTCTCTTGCCTCCGCCTCCCAAGTAGCTGGGACTACAGGCACCCGCCACAACGCCTGGCCGTTTTCTTTTTTGGTTGCAGCCGTCATTGTTGTTTGGCAGGCCCTGGGGCTGGATTCGAACCCACCAGATCAGGTGTACATGACTGGCGCCTTAGCCCGTTGAGCCACAGGCACCGAGCCGAAAACAATCTTTTTCTAGGATGAGTTCATGAACTTGTTAGACTTCATATTGTCCTAGTTTAGGGTTCCCTGCAGGTACAGCCAGAGACAGGGATTTTGCCACCAGAAACATAGCAAGGATATGTTCTTCATAAAATCACTTGCAAAAGAGTGAGGAAAACAAAGTAGGAAGGGGAAAGCAGCCTTGGTCTGATCCACAAGTGGCAGGGAAGGGGGCTATTGAGGGAGAAGACTCCTCTGGGATGTAAATCATGCCACACAATTATCCTTTCCCAAAGTAAGGGGGCAGGCCGTGAGGTGTCCCCATCAGTCAATGGCTGACAGCTTGAGGCTCCCTGGAGAAGGTTGATAACCTCCCAGGCATCTCTTTGAAGGCAGCTCCATCAGCCAAATGCAATTTTCTGGGGAAGTTAGCAGGTATGTGCTATCAATTGCAACACCTGAAACAGCAGGGGGAGGGATGCAGCTACTGAAGCATCCCAATCTGTGCTCTCTCTGGGAACTGGCTAGAAATCCAAATTCCTGGCCCCCCTCCAGACCTCCTGAATCAGAAACAGCTGCAGTGGGAGTGGCTGGCCGACTGTGTGTATGTTTTAACACCCCCTCCAGGAGGTTTTGATCCACCCAAAAGTTCGAGGAATACTGAATAACTCTTTCCAACAAATATTCCATATCACAACACTATTTTCTGATCAGCTTAAGTTAGTGTAAGTTGTGTTGAAACTAGGAATCCGCTGAAAATTATTTTGACTCAGATACCTATAAAAGATATTCCCATAAACAGATGTCTAGCGCCAGTTATCCACACACATTTCCAGCTTTATTTTCTTTACTTCCCCCTAATTTTCTGGACTCTTTCCAGGACTTGAAGGCTCTGAGCAATCTCTCCCCTGGAGTCTTTTTAAGAAGGCTTAATTAGTCTCACACATTCTCAGGGTCCTCTAGTTCTTCTGCCCCCAAAGGAGGGGTTTATGGCTCAATAAAAACATGTTCCCTGTGTACTCCTTCTTTCTGGAATCAAACCTATGAATACTAATTTGACATTTTGCAGTAATTTTGCTCAAAGATCTAATTTTCTTAACTAAGCAAGGTAAAACATTAGGCAACCTACAATCAAATGTCTCTGTTGGAAGAAGTTATGACTTAGACTACTAACTAGGTTCATCATTTCTCTTAGGGGTGTCCAACTTTTTTTCTGCACATTGGAAGAGGAAGAGTTGTCTTGAGTCACACATTAAATAATAAACACTAACAAAGCTGATTAGCAAAAAAAAAGAAAGAAAGAAAGAAAAAAGCAATCTATGCCTACTTTTCATGATATTTGACACCACAGATAAAGCAAACAAAGTCCTCACAAATCAGCCTGAGGCCTGAGGCCCACACATTGGACACCCCTGAAGAAAGGATATGGGGGGTAGTGGTTTGGAAATTCATTTTGTTTCTTTTTTTTACAAACTTACTTTGACCTTTAGTTTTCACCATTAAAAACCTATACGTGTATTTAAGTGGTATCTTAAACACTGGAAAATATTTTAAACATTGTCATAAAGAATCTAACTTTTAGGGCTACTGATTTCTCTTTCCCTACTGACACATTCATGATGTGCTAGTTTAGAACAAAGAGAACAGTCCAGAAAGTCACATAATCAACATTTGTATACAATAGTCCCTCAGAAAGTCACATAATCAACATTTGTATACAATAGTCCCTCAGTATCCATTGAGGATTAGTCCCAGATATCGTCCTGTGGATGCTGATATAAAGGGGCACGGCATTTACATACAACCTGCTCACATGGATTATTTATAATACCCAATACAACGTAAATGCGATGTAAATAGTTTTTATACTGTATTGTTTAGTGGATAATGACAAAGAAATACGTCTGCACATGTTCAGTACAATTTTTTTAATATCTTTTTTTTTTTTGTAGAGACAGAATCTCACTTTATCACCCTCGGTAGAGTGCTGTGACATCACAGCTCACAGCAACCTCCAACTCCTGGGCTTAAGTGATTCTCCTGCCTCAGCCTCCCAAGTAGCTGTGACTACAGGCGCCCATCACAACACTCGGCTATTTTTTCTTTTGTTGTTGTTGTTGTTTTGCAGTTTGGCCGAGGCTGGGTTTGA
This sequence comes from Arctocebus calabarensis, assembly GCA_963573935.1. Lineage (NCBI taxonomy): Eukaryota > Metazoa > Chordata > Mammalia > Primates > Lorisidae > Arctocebus > Arctocebus calabarensis. Next base: position 21,772 of record CAUYON010011508.1, read on the forward strand.
ACCTGCCACCTCTGGTATATGGGGCCAGTGTCCTATTCGATGAGCCACAGGTGCCACCGTTTTTTTTTTTAATATTTTTAATCCATGGTTGGTTGAATCCATGGGTGTGGAACTCACAGAAATAGAAAGCCTACTATACTCACCATGTAGGTTGTAAATTATTAATATTTTGCCATGTTTTCTTCAAAGTTTTTCCTAAACTATTAAAGTTTTGTAGATATTGTTAAAGCTCCCTTAATCTCACTGAGATGTATACAGGTGCTGCCTACATGTTTTGTATTATTTTTTACCTTCTACAGATATGATTGCCTTCTTTTCTGTATTATAGCTCACAATAAAAATATATTTATGATATATCATATTATATATAATATATAATTTTTATATATAATAATAATATTTTTAGAGGATATAATCTCTTAATCTAATAAGATAAAATATTTAACTCAAATGATAAAGGAGAAAACCTTTCAAAATGTCTCAAGATATAAGTTAGAAATTTTGAATAGGTCAGGGATGGTGGCTCGTGCTTGTAATCCCAGGAATTAGGGAGGCTGAGATGGGACAATCACTTGAGGCAAGGCGTTTAAGACCAGCCTAGGCAGCACAGCAAGACGTGTTCTCTACAAATAATAAGAAAAGTTACATGGGCATAGTCGTGCTTACCTGTATTCCCAGCTACTGGGGAGGCTGAAACAGGAAGACCGCTTGAGTCCAAGAGTTGGAGACTGCAAAGCAAGACCTTATCTCTATTTTATAAAAAGAAGGAACATTTGAATAAAAAATTTCTGAATGAGTATTGAGAGAGGATACCTGGGAAAGGGCAAAATCCTCCTCATGACGACTTAGCTCTTAGAAGTTAATTTATAGAAACGTAACTTCTTGGGACCTTAAAACTACGCTTGCTTCACTTCTATAAACACACACACTTCCCATATCAGCTTCTCCAGTTCCATTCAGAGTGACCAACGAAAAGGCTTCCCATGGACCAAGAACCCCTGGCTGAAGAGAAGGGAAGAGGCAGAGCCGGTTGGGGAGTACGGCCATTTTGGGACTCTGTTCCACCATGGCTCCACCAGCTGAAATAAATTGCTTCCTCCATATCTCGGTGTTCAGGTGTTCTTCCTCTCCATCAGGCCTCATCTTCCTCCAACAATACAAAGTTCATCTATTTTATAAAAGACTGGGAATATAGGTTTAAGATTTAAGAGAACAATATAAACAGGGAGTTTAAAGCCAAAGAAATTGAAAGTTAAAGAATTATTAAAATAAACAATAAGAGATAAAAACAATAGTTTTCTTGGAGGCAAGAAAATCATAAAAATGCAAAAAAATCTAACAAAGCTTTAAAAATTAAAGACATTTATTAAACAATTATACCATAAACCAACTTTCAAATAAACAGTATATTGACAGACAATATTCTCAACATATCAGAAAAATAATTAATTGAAGAATATATAACACTCATTTACAAAGCAGTATTAAAAAATAAATAATAAATAAATGATGCTCCCTTGCTCCGGCTTCGTGCCCATACTACAGTGGTTACGGCACCAGCCACATACACGAAGGCTGGAAGATTCAAATCCAGTCTGGGCCAGCTGAAATCAACAATGACAACTGCAACAAAAAATATCTGGGAGTTGTGGCAGTTACCTATAGTCCCAGCTCCTGGGAGGCTGAAGCATGAGAATCACTTAAGCCCAAGAGTTTGAGGTTGCTGTGAGCTGCGATGTCACAGCACGCTACCAAAGGTGACATAGTGAGACCCTATCTCAAAAAAAAGAAAAAGTCTCAGAAAAAATTCTAATGATCAAATATTAATACAGGAATTCTCAGGAGGGGAACGCTGCATATTTAATGAGACATGAAATAGTAAAGCTTTTAAAATAAGTCACAAAATATTGAGATATATCTGGTATAGACATATGTTTGCATATATATGTGTGTGTGTGTGAGAGAGAGTGTATGTGAGTGTGTGTGTATTATATTTATTTTCTATTGCTGTTGTGGGCTGAGCAGAAACTTCTCCTTTCCTTCAAAAGTTCACTGAAAAATCAATGCATAATAAAGCAGATTAATAAGAGAAAGAGATGTATTTACCATGTGCACAGGGAGAATCAGAATGATTGGCCAACATCCCAGTGGGGTTCAGAAATTTATACACCTTCTTCAACAGCAGGAATTACCCAATGAGGAATCTAGGTAATTCTGTTTTGAGGCAATAAATGGTTACTAAGGAGGATGAATAAATACTTGAGAGCATGAATGGATGGGGGTGGGGGACATTGGCTTGTAAACGATTCTCTTTGCAGATTACATTAACCTGAGAGATAGGTTATTATATTTAAAATGATTTGGGTTAAGGCATGGGCCTATGGTTGTATTCTTGATCTTCTTCCCTTGAATATATTGAGATAACCAGGAGGGGAAGGGAAGTCAGTAGTCCTTCTTGATAGGTCTGTCTGGTTTATGCAAATAGAGGGAAAGCCCCTTCAAAAGTCTGTTGATCTTTAAAGGCCTTTAGTTCAAAATACTGTTTATACCAAGAAGTCATGTTTTAGGGTAAAATTTCCTAAGCTCTTCCTTCACTGTATAACAAATCACCCCAAAATTAGCAGCTTGCAACAACAAACACTATCTCACACACATCTTTGGGAATATAGGAGCAGCTTAGCTGAGTGGTTCTGGCTCAGAGTCTCTGGTGCCATCACAGGCAAGATGTCAGCCAAGGCCACAGTCATCTCAAGACTCAATTACTGCATTGTTAAGTCAATTGCCAATGACAGTAGAATTTGTGCTATATACTTACTTTGATAGTACTCTTAATGCTATAACCTCTTCTCCCATTTGTATCCGTCTTTATGGGAGGGGTCTTTATGTCTCTTGTTTTAGTAAGTGAATGTAAACATAATCATCTTTTATATCTCCACTACCCCCTTCTTTAGTAGAGACTTCTCAGACAGCCTGTGGTGAAAATAAGATGGAGTAAATCAAGCCAGAGCCAACATGACATAGCTGGTCAGGTTGGTGTAGGTAAGTGATCTTCCCTCCTGTCTCCTATTGTTTCTTTTTTTTTTTTCTTTTTCTTTTTTTTTTTTTTTTTTTTTGAGACAGAGTCTCATTATGTCACCTTTGGTAAAGAACCATGGTGTCACAGCTCACAGCAACCTCTAACTCCTTGGCTTAAGGGATTCTCTTGCCTCAGCCTCCCAAGTAGCTGGGACTACAGGCACCCACCACAACGCCCGGCTATTTTTTGTTGTTGTTGTAGTTGTTATTGTTGTTTGGCAGACCTGGGCCTGGTTCAAACCCGGCAGCCCTGGTATATGTGGCGGGCGCCCTAGCCACTGAGCTACAGGCTATCTTCCATTCTTATTGTTTTGGGAATTTAGCTCTCACCCTAAAGATTTCCATCTTGAATAGTTTAGGAAATTGACTTTTGAATCAGAAGCATTGTAATAGGTCACTTAATTATGTTGATTATTATTTAAAATAAAGGTTATTACGGTCTTTGCTTTAGAAGAATTGATTTATGAAATTAGCTTTTGAATTAGAAATGTTGTAATAGATTGTCACTCATTTGTGCTGTTTATTATTTAAAGCAAAAATTAATATAGTCTTGGCTTTGAACCATTATGTATAAAAACTGTGATTTTGGAAATGAAAGAACAGAACACTCTTGAAGAGGCTACTCCCAGTCTTCCCCAGAATTGCGGGCCTTCTAACAACATTTGGTCAGCCTGTCTCCATCAATGCATATTGGCTGACAGTGACAGGTGGCCAGACCCTCTTCATCCCATAACACTTCTAAATCTTGACAATTAAAGCCATGTATGAGTTCTGTGGCTGTGAAATGGGCAAAACATAATTTACCTAATCTTAACCTTAAAGTTATACCACTGTTTTCTTTGGAAATCTGTGAAGGTTCTTTTTTTTTCTTTTTTTAATGGTGTCTTTCTGATCCATTTTCTTTATATTTGATCTAGAAGCTGGGCATTACACCTCTTCAAATCTACTTCTTTTCCTTTTCCCTGTTCTGATCTCAAGTAGGCTGGACACTTCAACTCTTTTCTCTTTTTTCTTTTTCTTTGAGGATTGCTTTTGGGTTCAGCAGTTCCCACTTCAGAGCCCTCAGATGTGGTTCTTGATCTTTTCATTTTACAGATGCTCATATTACTTGTGTCCACAGCAAACTCTTTGGCCTGGTCATTATCTTCCTTCTTCAGCTTTTCTTCTTTCTCTTTTTCTTTTCTACTGTAACAGTGCTATCTTTGGTTTCATTTTTCTTCAACTGCATCTGGTAAAATATAAATAAATACACACCAACTACTGTTAAGGCCAAAATAAGCTTATTTTTCACTGTCTCAGGAAATATGCCTGGTTTTCTCAGTGCTTCTTCTGGTGGGTTAGGAAACTCAAATGATTGCAAAAAAAGTTTTTATTATTTATAATATTTGCTAAATGCTTTCCTTTTTTTCCTTTTAAGAATCTGTACTGACCTCAAGAGCTTTTGCTATTTGTTCTTTTGTTTCAAATTCTACAAAGGCAAAAACCTCTTGGATCTCCAGTAGACTTCTAATGTGGCAAACTTATATAGAAACCATTGCCACATTCCCCAAATACTCTTTCAATCCAGCTATAAGTAACAATTTGGGGAGCTAACTCCTATACTAAATTAGAAGCAGTATTAAAAGTAAGGATTTTATAGCTATCATCTAAGCTTCTCACAATCCTTACACTTAACTCAGAATGTTAATACATTTTAACTTCAATATTAAAAAAGACCCAATTGGTACTGGAGAATATTATTCCAAAATCACTCATGTGATTGGAGGCTTCAGTTTCTTGCTAAGTGGTTCTTTCCATAGGACTAATTGCCACCTGGTGGTGTGCTTCCCCTAGGGTAAGTGATGAGAGATGAGGGGTAGATGGAGTTCAAGACCAGCCTGAACAAGTGTCAGACCCCATCTCCACTAAAAATAGAAAATAGAAAAATTAGCCAGACATCATAGCAGGTGTCTGAAGTCTGGGAGGCTGAGGCCGGAGAATCTCTTGAACCCAGGAATTTAAAATGACGTGAAGGAGACTGATGTCACAACACTCTACCCAGGGCAACAGAGTGAGACTCTGTCTCCAAAAAAAGAAGGAAAGAAAGAAGCCCAAGTTTTTAATAACCTAATTTTGGCAATGAAGTACTTCTACCTCTGTCAAACTGTATTAGTTAGCTAAGTTTAACCCACACACAAGGATGAAGAATTATACCAGGAGATGAAGACTATCAGAGGCTGACTATCACAGTTACATATAAACTTAAAAGCACTTATAAATCATATACTTTTTAAAAGAGTAGAATAGACATAGGGGAGCAAGATGGCGAACAAGTAACAGCTTCCTTGCAGCTGGGCACAGTGAGACTGGGGAGAGAGGACCTCAGGCATCTCTGCCAGGCAGGATCTGCCCAGAAACCTCCCTCTGGGGACACAGGGAGACAGTGTGAGGCTTCTGGACACCCTGAGGAAGGCTAAAGCAGTGGAGATTGGGTAAGTGGTTGCGTCTGTTCGCTCTGTCTGATCCTGTCGGCCAAGTGCCATTTGGACTTGGCACTTGGTTAAACTGCCTTGGGAAAACTTGGGCAGGAGTGCAGGGGGTTATGAGTGCTGTCTGGGCCCCAGACTGGGCCACCAAGCCAGATGGAGCTGCCAGTGTTTGGTGGTGGGCTGGGTGGAGCCATTGTGGGAGAACTGCCCTGGCAAGCTCCAACCTCAGGGTAACAGAACAGGCATTGGGCAGGAGCAAGTAATCTAGTGACTGAGGAGCCTAAAGGTGGGAACTGAGACTCCTTGCAGCCTTAGCCCTCAGGGGCATAGGGTGAGACCAGTTTTAGCACACTGGGTAAGTGGATAGCCACTCAAGGAGTGATCCCAGCCACAGCGCTTTCCTGGGAAAGCTTCGGCTTAGCCCAAGTTAGCAATTTAAAGTGTCTTCTAAGCAGGCTGAGGAGAATTTAAGCTCTCCACCCTGCAGGGTTTGAGAAATCATTAGAAACAAAGGGTCACTCTCTACAAAGATCCAGTAACAACACAGTGATTCTGCCAGGGTCTGATTTGGGAGAGACACCTCCCCAACTCTGAGGTCGGTCATAGGAAACAGTGAAAAATAATCATGAGGTGGAATCAACAGAAAAACTCTGGCAATATGAATAACCAGAGTAGATCAACTCCCCCAAGGAATGACAAGGTAGATGAAGCACAAGATCCCTTGCATAAGCAAATGGC
>CAUYON010011511.1:0-12046 GCA_963573935.1 Arctocebus calabarensis
GAATCTCACTTTATCGCTCTGGGTAGAGTGCCGTGGTGTCACACTGCTCACAGCAACCTCCAGCTCTTGGGCTTAAGCGATTCTCTTGCCTCAGCCTCCCGAGTAGCTGGGACTACAGGCGCCCGCCACAGCGCCTGGCTATTTTTTTTTTTTTTTTTTTGCAGTTTGGCCGAGGCTGGGCTTGAACCCGCCACCTTCGGTATATGGGGCCAGCGCCCTACTCGCTGAGCCACAGGAGCCGCCCCTATTTCTCAGATCTTTGAGGGCTGCACATTCTTGTTTCAATGCATCAAAATCTTTGATGATTTTGTCTTTGAATTCTTTAAATTCTTCAGATGACTTTTGAAATGCTCCTTGAATTTTTTTTTTTTTTTTTTTTGAGACAGAGCCTCAAGCTGTCACCCTGGATAGAGTGCTGTGGCATCACAGCTCACAGCAACCTCCAATTCCCGGGCTCAAGCAAGTCTCTTGCCTCCACCTCCCAAGTAGCTGGGACTACAGGTGCCCACCACAACGCCTGGCCATTTTTTGGTTGCAGCTGTCATTGTTGTTTGGCGGGCCCGGGCTGGATTCGAACCCGCCAGCTCAGGTGTATGTGGCTGGCTCCTTAGCCCGTTGAGCCACAGGCACCGAGCCTCTCCTTGAATTTCTAATTCCAACTTTACCTCTATTCTATTGATCTTATTTGCAATCCAAATTCTGAATTCTATTTCTGACATCTCAGCCATCTGTTTATGAATGGGATCTTCAGTTGTGTCTGCCAAATTATTCCTTGGCTGGTTTGATCTACTCTGGTTATTCACATAACCAGAGTTTTTCCACTGATTCTGCCCCATGATTATTTTACACCATCTGGCTAGATGAGTAGATAAGAAGAAGTTTGGTTCGGGGCTCCAGGAGTAGTGATTGGCCAGTCCTTTGCCCAAAAGCTGGGACTGGTATCTGTACCTTTCACCCTAGAGCTTTGCCAAGTACTTGTACAGTGCTACAGCCTGAGACATTGGGGACCTTCTTGGTGTGGTGGGGCTAAGTGGTTCTGTCTTGTTTTCAGAGGGTCTGTGTCCTACCCTAGTGAATCAGTTACTCTGGGTTGAAGTCTCAGCTGTGGAGAAATACCAGCAATTAAGTCACCCCACCCCACACAGGCAATAATTGGAAAAGGAAAATCAAACCTTCCCACCACTACACATCCAGGGTACCACTTTGGGTAGTCCTCGGGTGATTGGCCCAGTTTAAGAGGTCCAAATCAATTGTCCCATTCAGCAATGGTCTCAGGTGGGAGATTTCAAAAGGTCTCCAGTAACTAGACAGCAGGCGTCTGCTGGCAGCTCAAGTGTGACTCATTCCAGTGCTCCGTGAGGTCAGAAGGATCCACCCGGCAAATCAATTAGTCTGGGAAGGCTGGTGGGTACATCTGAGGCTCAGTGAAGCAGTCCTCTGGGTCGGCTCCGCCCTGGGAGTCAGCTGTCTCTGAGTGCATGTGTTCTATTCTCTGAGCTCCGCCAGGCCAGTACTGCCTCAGGCATACCCTTTACTCCCAGGGCCTGTGTTTCTGTCCCAGATCTGTTTTGCTAGTGGCTGCCAATGGAGAAGATGCCTGGCTTCCTCTGGTTTCCCAGAGAGACTGGGAGTGTCCTTTCAAAATATCCCCAGGGGTATGAGCTCTATTGTTCCCACTGCTGCTACTGCTGCTCTGTGCCTCAGGGCACTGCCTCTTCTGTATAGTTCCCTCTCAGTTGACCTTACTCCTGTGCTGGAGAATCAGCCCAGATCAGCAACAGCCCATGCCCCATCCACACCCCTTGATAAAATGCCCAAGAATCAGTACTCAATGGGGGACAGGCTTCCAGACTTCAGGGTGAGAGTGTATGGGAGTCCTGAGAGTTCAAAATTGCAGGGAGAGAATATATACTGTTTTTTACAGTTTTGTGCCTGGCAGGAGAATACCATGGCACCCTAGTAGGGGATGGAGATCCGGTTTTTAGAGGGTCTCTCCATTGGATAAAATGGGAGGATACTTGAACTCTGCTCACTTGTTTGTATGGAGTACGCTGTGATCCGTTCTCATGGGGGAGGGGACTCTCATTCGCTTGGCAATGGATTTTGTACCTTGTGTTTGTATCCTTGGGGTCGCAGCTCACCTCAGCAGGATTGATGTGCATTCTTCAACCTTCTCTCTTGGGTCAGATCTGAACCATTGGCTTTTCTTGCTAAACTTCCGTCCTTTAATTCTTCTTCTGGACAGGAGCCTCTGTGAAAAGCTGACTCCAGTTGGCCATCTTGCCTCTGCCCCCTATTTTTAGAATTTTGACTGGGACATTTGCTTCATGACATCTTTATTTTTCTTTCTGTTTTTACTAAATGAATCCCCCCAAAGAGTTATTTCTTCTTACTTTGTGACAGTATTCCAGGCTTCCATGTCCAGGTGTTCTCCAGGAATCACAGGCCAGGATAATAGACTAACATTGGTTTCTGTAGGGACCAACCTCTGGGCCAGCAGGTCTTGTCCAGGCTGGAGGGCCATCTGAGTTTCTGGCCTAAATCAGGAGATGAGTCAGCTGCGGATTCTTGGGCACATGAAATGGTGACTCCAGGAAAAGACATGAGTCTGCTAACTTGGGGAGTGAGAACTCAGAGTCATCATAATTTCCAGTATCAAGATATGTACATTTTGATTTTATGATGATTGAAAGAATAAAGGGGATCCAGGAGCCACAAACTGAGAAGGTGATTAGTGAATAACATGCCTCCCTCCCTTGCTTTGCCCTCACACAGCTGAACTAGGCTGCAGGCATCAGGCAGATGCTAGAGCAGCAATAGGTCAATGGTATAGGGCTTTGTGATCAGGGATAGGAAATTCCTTTGGAGCAGTCATAATGTACATGACACCAAAGAAACCGAGCTATGGACAATGACCAAAATACCACGTCTCTATTGATTGTGCCTTGCCTTCTTTTTTTTTTTTGTTTGCAAATTTCCTTTTTTTAGTTAAGTCATTTGTACATGCATCATGAATACATTTATGGCATTATGGGATTCAATGTGTTGATTATTTGTACAAATTGGAGAGCTTACATCCTACTAATCAATATAACCTTCACCTCATTTACCCAATTATAGCATTAAGACATTTGTGTTCTATACCTGATAGATCCAACTTGTACTTACAATATGCTCCATAGGTGTGGTCCCCCTACTAATGCTCTCTGGGTCAATCTACCCCTCCCTTCCTTTCTCCCTCCCCTTCCTTTCTTCATCCTAGGCTATAGTTATGTTTAATATTTCCTATGCAAGTTGAGTGATTTTAAATTGGTTTCACAGTAAAACTGAGTACATTGGAGTTTTTTTCCATTCCTGAGATACTTTACTAAGAAGAATATTTTCTAGCTCCATCCATGTAAACATAAAAGAGGTAAAGTCTCCATTTTTTTTTAATGCTGAGTAGTATTCCATGGTATACATATACCACAATTTATTAATCCATTCATGGTTTGATGGGCACTTGGTCTTCTTCCATGACTTGACAATTATGAATTGAACTGCAATGAAAATGAAAATTTGGTGCAAATATCTTTATTGCCAAATGATTTTTGGTCCTTTGGATATGGACCTAGAAGAGGAATTGCAGGGGCAAATGGCAGGTCTACATTTAAATCCCTGAGTGTTCTACAAACTTCTTTCCCAAAGGAAAGTCCTAGCTTGCATTCCCACCAGCACTGTAGAGGTGTTCCCTTTTCTCCACACTCACATCTGTAGTTTTGGGATTTTGTGATGTGGTCTACTCTTACTGAGGTTAGATGGTATCTCAGAGTGGTTTTTTCTCTGATGATTAGAGATAATGAGCATTTTTTCATGTGTCTATAGACCATGCACCTGTCTTCTTCAGAGAAGCTTCTTTTTGTGTCTCTTGCCCACAATGAAATGGGATCACTTGTTTTTTCTTAGTAATAAGTTTGAGTTCTCTGTGGATTCTGGTGATTAGGCCTTTGTTGGAAATATAACTTTCAAAAATCTTCTCCCATTCTTAGGGCTGTCTATTTGCTTTACTTTGTGTGTCCTTGAAAGTGCAGAAGCTTTTTAATTTGATCAGATCCCAGTAACATGTTTTTGATGTTGCTTCAATTGGGGTGTCCTCCTCATAAAGTATTCTCCCAACTCAATTTTTTCAAGTGTTTTCCCTGCACTCTCTCTAAGAATTTTTATAGTTTTCATGTCTTAAGTTTAAGTCCTTTAACCACTGAGAGTCAATTTTTGTGATAGGAGAAAGGTGTGGTCCAGTTTCAGTCTTCTACAGGTTGCCAGCCAATTCACACAGCACTATTTGTTGAATAGGGAATCTTTGCCCCAATTTATATTTTTGATAGGCGTATCAAAAATCAAGTGATGTTAAGTGTCTGGGTTCAGCTCTTGGTCTTCAATTCTGTTCCATACATCTACCTCTCTATTTCTGTGCCAGTACCATGTTGTTTTAATCACTATAGATATATAGTATAGTCCAAAGTCTGAAAGCATGATTCTTCCCTATTTGTTTTTATTTCTGAGTAATGTCTTGGCTATCAAAGCTTCTCTGTTTCCATATAAAATGAAGTACTAATTTTTGACCTAATTCCAACTTCCACAGTGGCAATAGGATTAAAAATGTCCACTGGACTTTCAAAAAACTTGATACCCAAAATTCTACCAGGCTTATTGATACTCTCAATATTAGATCTCTCTGAATTATCCCAGAGCTCTCTGAGAGAATGATCCATTTTTATTCTCCACTTTTTTCCTCTTTGAGCATTTGGGAGCATTCAAAAGCTTTGTCTTCATGTCAGAGATCCTTTCTTTTGCCTGCTCCATTCTGTTACTGAGGGACTCTACTGTTTTTCTCAGACCTTTGAGGGCTGCAAGTTTTTGCCTCATTGTATAAAAATCTTTGGTGATTTTGTCTTTGAATTCATTGAATTCTTGAGACATCTTTTGAATTACTCCTTGAAATTCTAATTCCATCTTTACCTCCATTCTGTTGATCTTATTTGCTACCCAAATTCTAAACTCGATTTCTGACATCTCAGCCATTTGTTTATCAATGGGATCTTGTGCTGTGTCTGTCATATTGTTTCTTGGGGGAGTTGGTCTACTCTGATTATTCATGTTGCCAGAGTTTTTCCACTGATTCTGCCTCATGATTGTTTTTCACCATTGGCTAGATGGGCAGGTAAGGTGAAGTTGGATTGGGGGTTCTTGGAGATGTGGTTAACCAGCCTGTTGTCAAGGATTTGGGACTGATGACTGCAGCTTTTTCCTGATTGCCTTGCAAAGGACCTGTACAGAATTACAGTCTGAGGCTGAGGAAACCTCCTTGGTGTGGTGGGGTTAGGTGGATCTGTCTTGTATTCAGCTGGTTCTTGTCCAATCCTAGTGATTCAGTGACTCTGGTGAAATCTTTCTGAAGTTTGCTTTCTTGGAGTTGCAGCTTGCCTCAGTAGAGGTGACCTGCAGTTATCACTCCTCTCTTGGCTCGGCTCTCCATCTTCAGCTTAATTAGGTACTTTCTGGACATTATCCTTCCCTCTGGATGGCAGCTTCTGTTGGAGGTTGCCTCCAGTCAGCCATCTTGCCCCTTCCCTCACCTTGCTTTATTTTTACTGTTTCTGGGACAATTCTAAAAATACCTCCAAATAAATGATCATTTGGTTATCTGTGGTTCCTATCTAGTTTTCTTTTTCTTAACTGAAGTAAGCTCCTCAAACAAAACAACAAAGCTCCAACATTGGATTATACCTGTATTCTTGCTGGTGTAATGGCTCAGACTCTTATCCAAGCTCTGTACTTAGAGACAGCCATCAAGCCGTGAAGCCTAATGTTACCCAAACTCCTCTTCATTAACGGCTTAGAGTTGGCCACTCTCTCATGCTGCTGCCAGCAGTTGTCTCTGTTTCTGGAACTTGTTATCTAGGACCTGCCAGCCTTCAGAGGCAATATCGTCTCTGGTTATTGGAGGTTTTGAATGAATAGTTTTCCTTCTGCTTTTGAAGACTGTAACTGTGGACAGGAGGTGGGAGAATGATATAAGAGTTACCTTTGGTTTCTATAGATGGAGGTTTCTTACTACTTTCATTGAAAGAAAGAAGGATCTGTCAGAATTGCCACCATTAAAATCAACTTTATTTGTGAAGAATCAAATAGAGTAGTTAAAATATAGCTACCTTCTATTGGTCCTTTGGAGAGGGTTTGGGGCAGATAGAGGGTCCTATAAAAGCAGAATGGCATGAATCAAAATAAAACTAAACACAAAAAGCACACATTAAGTCACCTATGGCTACCTTTCTTCTTCTGAGTTCTCAGAAAACATAGAGCAGTTTCTGAAGACTGTGGTTGAGAGGTACTTCCCATCAGGGAACTGAGGAACTTTCACTCATTGGTTTTTTTCTCTGCAGCTCCCCATATCAGGATCAAGAAACCAGATGGTTCCCACAGTGGCTTGCAGTTTGTTGCAGATGGTCAGAGTTTATAGAACTTGGACAGTACTCAAGGCTTGCCTTTGCTGCATGGACATTTTCTTCTCTTGTTTTTTTGTCTTTTTTGCCCTCTCATATTCCTGGTACTCTTACATATTCTCTTTTTCCACATTTGAATAAAAAGTCACTTCCAGATCTCACATTCATCCTAAGGGAGAGATGTTTGCAAAACCAGATGGACTCATGAGGTCAGAAACCTACAATAAAAGTATAAAGCCCCATAGACATAATTCCAGGAATCAGCCAACTGGTGGGAGAATTTTAAAGGATTTTCTTTCCTTTCCTTGCTTTATCCTTTCCTCTTTTTGATTTTTTATTTGCAAAGTCACAAACCTACACTGCTTATTCTCCAGGAACTCAAATTCTGGTTAGTGACACCACCTCTCATAAACCAAATCTGAACAATAATGACAATATAATAGTGCCATTTATTCAACATTTATTTAAACAATGTGGTAGGCATCTTCTGTGTCATCTCATTTAATCATTAAAACAAAACAAAGAAATACTATGAAGTTAGTGGCAGTAGTCACCATATTTTTAAGGATGGGGAAACTGAGGTGTAAACAGATTAAAAGTTTGCCTAAACCTGTATGCCTACTGAGTAAAGAGCCAGATTGGCCTGACTCCAAGCACTGTGCTAATTCAGTGCTGCCCTGTGCCTGGAGGGCCAGGTGATTTGGATTGTAGGAAGTAAAAGGGAGGGAGGCTTTGCAGAGTTGATCAGATGTGAGCTGGTCATGAAGGATGTCTGGAAGAAGGGGGCAAATGAGTGTCATATGTAGGGCACTGATGATGTCCTCCACTCTGGCCTATTCTTTCTTTCAGACGCAATTGTCCTTCTCCTCACTATCCATGAACCTTTACAGTGTGGTAGTTTTCCACTCCAAGTGAAAACTGGTTGTCATTAATCACCGCATGCAGCCCTGTTTCCTCTGGGGGGCTTCTTTTGAATGCTGCTAAATCTTTCAAATTAGCTGTAAAAATCTTGAAAAGTCCACGTCATGTTTTAATCCTAAACCACTTGGGCCAGTGGCATTCGTGTGCTAGCTGTAATTTTTTTTTTTTCATTTAACAAATTGCTTAGAGTTTATGACATTTTAAGTAGCTCTCTAAGTCCAAAGAGCTCAGGATTACAAAATGCAATGAATTGTTTTCAGGTACTCAATCACAAAAAAACAAAGCAAAAAACAAACAAAAAAAGCATTGATACATTTTCAGTGGTTTATTTTCCCATGCGTTGGTGGAATATTAAAGATCTTTGAGATCTTTTCAGATAATTCAATACAGGCCTTGCTCTAAAATAAAAACTAGCATGCTGATCAGCGAGGGATAAAATGGTTTTGATTTTTTTTTCCTCAGAAGCTAAAGTGAACTTTCCTAAGAACTGGGGAGAAGAATATAGGATTAGAAGGCATATTATAATTGTTTTTTTTTTTTTTTTTGAGTGAGTCATCAAAATAGTCATTATTTATTTAGGTTTAAAACTAAATTTCTCTTCTCACAATATGGAGGCACAGATGGAAGAGACAGGAGTGCTGCTTGGTCCAGCTTCCAGAGCCCTCAGAGGTGGAGTCTGCCACCTGATCTCAGGTCATCATTGCGGCACCTGCTCCCCCAGTGGCATCCTGGGAAATGTGCAGGTCTTCAAGCTTCTCAGCCAGACTAATGCGAGGTGCTCCCTGATCATCTGTGTCACTTTCCACAGGGATGGTTGAATCTTTATAAATTCATTAGACATTCTTTCTAATTGCCTCATCCTCTTCAAGATCTTCAAGAAAATCCTGGTATTGCCTTTCGTCATCCGTGTCCACGTTGTCTCTCTCCCCCGCAAGCTCTTTCAGTTTCCAGTTTCTACGACGCTGACGTCTGCCTCGGTCATAGCTCTTCTTGATTAACACCACATCTGGAATTCTATCTGAGTTCATTTTGTTGACATGTTCATCATTTAAGTTACAGTTGGTCAAATCAAACCCCAACACCAGGTCTCCAGGATTTATCAGATGTCCCAAATGAGTGCGACAGAAATACTGTTTATCTGTGTTCATTTCTGACGTTTTCTGTACCCAGACTTCCCCAAGGGTGTGCTTTTTGATACCATCCCAGCCCCTGCACTGTGCTTCAGATCTTGGACTAGGCTGCAATCCATCATGATAAACTCCTCTGGCTATTTGGGATGGTGTAAATTATTAAAAGGGTGACTCCAGAACATGTTCCCATCAATATCTTGTAGGGTGTTTGGATCAATGAGGTGAATGGCACTGGTTACACAAATACACACACAAATCTGGTTCATGTTTCCCAAGCTTTGTGCCAGTTTTGGAGACAGACAGACAATATTATCCTTGCATATTGGAACAATTTCCACAGAGAAAGTGCTTTTGTAATTGTACGTGTTACTATGGATATCCTGAGAGATCAATCTTTGCAATGCTTTGTATCTACAAGATCCTACAGGAACTCTACCATCTTCTGAGCATGCTGTTTTGAGGAATAATAGAAATCCAGGCCATCATGAATCTCTCTGATGTGAAGTGTATTCTGATGCATTCCATATTTCAGAATCAACTGCTTCACATAGTAGAAAGTTTTTTTGTGCAGAGTCTTTTGTCTGACTTGAATCATAGCCTTCCAGAAATCCTTAGCTTCTACTCTATGGCCGTCTCCACACATTTGGGAATGAGCAACATAATCCACCACAAACACTTGCTGAAGGATAGCACCATTCATCACCTCTTTCTGAATAGTCAGTTTGACTTTAAGTCTCTTAGAATGGGGCTCAGTCCAAACAAAGCCTGCATCTACAAGCCGTACCTCTGACACTGTTTGCAGAAAGAAATTGAGACTTGCTTCGGAATACCTTGGCTGATGTCTACTTTGCTTCTCAAACAGGCCACACAAATATTGGCAGGATTTGGACTAATCAGAACACCACACTCACAGAACAAGATGTGTCCAGGGCTGTAGTCGGCGGCTCCTGTCATGTACTCCATGGTTCTGTATACCGTCTCCCCTCAATTTATCTGCTTAGACTCCCACCTCCCAACTCTCCCAGGGCAGGGGCGGGGAACGCCAAGGTGGCGTGCTTGTCCGTGAGAGTGTGCGTGTTGCTCTTGGCCCTTCCTGGACAGGACCTGCTCGAGCGCGGGAGGAGCCGCATTAGCGGGCCCCCGACATGCTGGGAGGAGCTTATAATTGGTTTTTAATGTTTAGGTATAGCTTCAGAAGAGATCCAGAAAAATCAAGTCTCAACTCAAGTCTTCTTTATGTCGTGGTATACAGTGGTTCTCAAACTTCAGCATGTATCAGAATCATCTGGAGAGTTTTTGAATAGCACAAATTGCTAGGCCCAAGCCCAGAGTACTTCTTGGATGGAGGCTGAGACTTACATTTCTAAGCTCTCAGATGATACTAATGCTGTTGCCACCAAATTTTGACAGTCTGACTTCCATTCCCAGCTCATTGCTCACCAGCTGTGTGACCAGAGCACTTCCTGGTGCTTTTGTGTCTTTCAGTCACCTGTACCTAATTCAGCACAGATGTAAGAACCACTGTGAGAACCACTGTGATCTTTGTAACAGCATATACTGGGACCCCCAGCTTCTAAAAATGTTTACTTCATTGTTTTAAGCTCGAGCGGGATCTGCTTTGCTTGAAACCTCAGCGGGGATTTTCTCTATCTGGGGAGCTCTGAAGATGAACTGATGCTATTCTTGAGCATGAGGTTATGAAATATGTGCCTCTGCACCCAGTCCTCATGTGGACGTGGACTCTCCAACATCGGGCATAGCACAGTGTGGCCTGATAATTTCTTTCAGCACTTCTTTTTTGAAAAGAAATCACTGTTATTTCTGATAGTCACATGCTTGTGTTCTCATCTTTGTGTACTCCATGACGCCCAATAGAGGGGCTTGATTATGGTAGGTGTTTAAAAAATTCTTATTGAGGTGGGTGTCAGCAGCTCCGGCGGCGGGAGGAGCGGCAGCGGCCAGGCAGCGCAGCTTCGTGAAGGCTGTCCGCACGCAGCGACCCGCAGGCACCCGGCACGCGCCCTGCCCGCCGCCAAGATGCCGAAGAGGAAGGTGAGCGGCGGCCGCAGGCCGCACACGCCCCCTCGTGCCGCCGCCGACCTCCCCGCCGGGCCCCCGCGCGACACCGGCCCCGCCGAGCCCACGACAGCGCCGGGCCCGGAAGGCGCTCGGAGGTCCGCGGGCGCCCGTGGGGCGGCTATTCTGGAACGTTCGGCAGTCGGAGCAGCCGAGGGGGCGATTCCAACGGGGCGGCGGGAAGCCGCTGACGTCACGCGGCCGGGCATTGTTCTCGCGGGCGGGCGGGCGGGCGGGCGGGCGAGGGGCGCGCGGCGACTTTTGTTTCGGATCACGCCTTTCCGCACGTCTCTTCCCGCAGGTCAGCTCTGCCGAAGGCGCGGGGAAGGAAGAGGTGAGCGCTCCGGGCTCTGCCTTGGGGGGTGGGTTTGCCGCGAACTGTGCTCCTTCCTTCCCTCCTCGCTGATTGTCCGTTTTCTCTCTAAAAGCCCAAGAGGAGGTCGGCGCGGTTGTCAGCTGTAAGTAAAGTGAACCCTGTAGCCGCTTGTGTTCCGTGGGATCGTCCCGGGGCAGAAACTTAGTACTACTTTTGCTTTTCAGAAACCTGCTCCTGCGAAAGTGGAAACGAAGCCAAAAAAGGCAGCGGCAAGGGTAGGTTTCAAAACTTAAGTCAAGATACAATGGTGTCCCAGGCCCCTGTGTTACTGAATGCGTGACTTTCTATTTTATTTAACTATTTGGATTTTCTTGATATTTTAGATAATTTTTCTCCTCACCACGGTGAAATGTAATGGATACATTTACGCTGCCATATTGGAACATAATGTTATCACATTTAAGCTGCTAAATGTTAACTTAAACCTAAAAGGAGTTTTATTCTGTGTATTGTGTATATTATGGTTGGTGCTTCTTTTCATTGCATGGTTGTACCTCCTCTCTTGACAATAAAAATGCCAAGTTAGGACTGAGGCCAAGAGAAAAGGAATGTGTAGGTTTTTATGTATGTGCAATTCCCAAACCAAGATAGGGGATCTTAATCTTCTTGGGGCTAGGGGAGAGCACGATTTATGTTCTTTGAGAATATAAATATTGGTGTTCTCTAAGTATTTTATTTGCAGTTGTGAAATCCGTGATGGGAGTTGTTCTGGAATAAATTCATCGTTACGTGAATCCAATTGCAGGTCTTTGGAATGAAGTTGTTCTTGTGTATATGTATGTTAATTTGTTTGGAAAACCAGAAGTTCTCTGTACACAGAGAAGGAAGGAAACTTCATGAAAGCTCAAAAAAATTAGCCAACATTGTTCCAAAATGTTGGCATGTAACTTTTTTATTTTTACACCCAACTTTTGTGATTCCTTGCTTTTTTTTTTTTTTTTTTTTTTTTAGACAGCCACAATCTGTCACCCTGGATAGAGTGCTGTAGCAGCACAGCTCACAGCAACCTCCAATTCCTGGGCTTGAGTGAGTCTCTTGCCTCCGCCTCCCAACGTTGGTGC
>CAUYON010011514.1:0-24590 GCA_963573935.1 Arctocebus calabarensis
CGGGCGCCCGCCACGACGCCCGGCCATTTTTTGGTTGCAGCCGTCATTGTTGTTTGGCGGGTCCTGGGGCTGGATTCGAACCCGCCAGCTCAGGTGTACGTGGCTGGCGCCTTAGCCCGTTGAGCCACAGGTGCCAAGCCAAAAGGAAATGATTTTTTAAAGGCTATCCAAACATGAGTTAAGATAAGAGATGAACAGTTGTATCTTGCTACACAAAGGATTGATGAGGTATTGCCAATTACTTTACTTTTAGCTAACTACTTCCAAATAACTTTTAAAATTCAGATCTGAATATATCAGGAGCTATTTTCATAGCTCAGGAGTTATAAATCATAACTGTATCAGAAGTTCATACCTCATATCAGGAGTTATAAATCATAGCTTGAAAAATATAAATGAGAATCATTAGGGGCTTATAAATATTCACTGAAATTTCGAGAAATTAAGATTATTAGAAATCATGATTATTTGCTATTTTGAATCATTTTGCAAACATCCTTGCAGTACAACATCCACTTGGTATATGTGCTCTTCTGAAAAGTATGAGGATTTGCTCTCCTTGTGTCGTCACTGCACATTCCTCTTCTGATCTTTTTTTAAGGGTTACCAGGGCTGGGTAAAGCTGTGGAACCAGGGGTAACATAATCTCATCCTAGTCCTTATCTTATTCTTTCTGTCATATCTTCATCTAACCATATTACCAGTTGTAGCTTATCTCTGATCATGGTTCTGAATGTCTCTCATATTACTCATGCTATACCTTGCATTTAGAATTACCCTTATCAATAATTACACAAACTACTGGTTTGCATCATTGACTGTTGATAATTCTTGGCACTTTAAAAACTCTTACATAAAAACAGAACACCATTTTTCACCCCTTGTGAGCTTTGAAGTAAACATGTACCTTAAGAAGATGAGGCAGCAAAGACCTTGGCTGTCTAAAATAATCATACTTAAGTATGAGTTCATATTTACCTGCATCTTCAGGGTTTAGTATTTCAAATGCTAATAAATCTTCTTGCTTTTCTTCTATATCTTGTAGAATGGCACTAAGTGTCTGATGCTATCAGATAAAAAATATTAGAACCTTCATTATAATGGAATAGATGTGTTCTCTGATATGCTACTAACACACAGTAAATAAAGAGCTAAAGAAGGTGCTCATAAAAATGCTCATTTGTCTTTACTCTCAAAATCTACTTATGCTTTGTACAGCCTCAACTGTACAGATGTTGGAGATTTGAAAAAAAGTAAATATATCTTGATTTATGTAGATCTCCTGGAAAATAGAATACAAGAATAGCAACTATATAAAAATATCATAATTTTTCATTGACTTCTGTGAAAATTATAGTCACAGGAGAAAAAATAACTACTCAGCAATAATATTTAAAGATCACATGCATGCAACATATTCACTTTAAGGCTGTATGACTCTCATTGCACACTATTAAAATCTCACATATACTCTTAGAAACACAAACATTACTCCATCAAAAACTGTTAAAGGGGACGTTATACCACCTCTTCAAGCCCTTCTCAGTACTAATCTTCCTGTCTGGAATGCTTTCAATCGTTTTCTTTCTCACAAGACAGACAATTGTAGAGGGGACTCTGACATGAACTAGATTCCTGTATATGAATCCAGGCTCCACCTCTTCTAGTCGGGTGACTCTAGCAAGTTGCTAATCTTATCTATGCCCAAATTAAGTATCACATGTAAAATGCTAAGGACAGTGCCAATACAAAGTAAGAGCTCATTAAATACTGCTTATATATGAAACCCATCTTACATACAAAACTTATGATTTATCTATTCCATATTGATTTCTCTTTTCTAGGAATTATTTAAGGATTTCATAGCTATATAACTTAACACATATATATATTATTATGTCTTATAGTTATATTTTCTCATCAAGGCAGAAAGATGGCTTTTATATTTGTATATGGTTTCCACATAGCTGTTGCTCCATAATGGTGACAGGACTGACCTATCTTATCTTTCAAAACACTCTTTTTTTTTCAGGCTGAATTTTTGTTTTATTTTTATTTTTTTTAGAGGCAGAGTCTCACTTTGTCAAGCTCAGTAGAGGGCCATGGTGTTAGAGCTCATAGCAACCTCTAGTTCTTGGGCTCAGGCAATTCTCTTGCCTCAGCCTCCTGATCAATATACTCTTGATACATGTTCATTTCTAAAACATATAGGGCTTCAAAACTTTCTAAAGTATGTTTCTCTGAAATTCGAGTTTGGTGCCCACAGGGATATAAAAAAAGGTACATAATAAAATCATCTGATTATGTAGTAAAACAATCTTATGGCTGTCATTTATTAAATGCATCTAAGTGAAACTATAAAATATAAATATACAAAACAAAAAACCCTAATGTTCACCTATTAACACTGTGGCTTATAGTTATAAAAGCAAACTAAAGGCCTAAACTTGTGCCCAGCTTAGCCTTTATTCACAAAACAAAACATCTTTTGCTTTGTACAGCCTCAACTCTACTTTCCCTTTTGTTTTGCTTTTATTGTGGATGTATTTAAGTCTTGGCCACTATGGGCCAACAAATATTACTCAAAATAATATTTTATTGGGTATGCTACCCTGCTTAAGAAGTCTGCAGCTAGTTAAGCTTCGTGTTGTCAAACTAAACTACCTATCTCATCAATCAACATACATTTTATTGAGCAACAGTTACATTATTTTTGCAAAAATCTACCTTTACATGGTAGATTTCACCGCAAATTCTATCACTATATGTGGAATCCAGAAAAGCTAAACCAGTTGCTTTCATTTTCTGTGTGTGGGTGCCAGCATCATTTCTGCATCCTATGTATCCTAGATGCTTTTAGGAGTGAGTGAAGACACACTCATACAGCAGCAAGGTCTGTAGGACAAGAAACAGCCAGAGAACTCAAGCTATGTATAAAAGACAACAGCTAATCCACAATTCTGCATTTAACTCAGATAATTAAGAGTTAACCATATAGCATCCTTCTTGGCTCATTCTGTTCAATTATGCTATTGTATTTTCGTATAATAATCTTATTTTGGATTGGTGCGTCCTTAAAATGAAAAGAAAGCTACCAACAGCCAATACCTGGGTGGCCCAAAGGAATACAATTTTCTAGGCTGTAGAATGAAAAATTTCAACTTTACTCACCACAGGAAGATTTTCTCTTTTTTCTCCTTGGTGTGAAAAGGAATGTGGATCAACAGTTATTCCATCATCACAAAAGCACTGTTTATGTCTTTTTGACCGGACAGGAGGAATTTTTACTTAAGAAAATATAGTAAGAATGTGGAAAATTCAGTTTCATTTTATCAGTTTAAAGGTGACAAAGATGGGAAGGATAAATTAAGTCCACAACTATTATAAAATCTTCGTGTTAATTAGCACCTCATTATTAATTAACTACTTAGAGCTAACATTTACTGAGCACTTACTTGTCACATGCTGGATGCCAAACATTTTCCATGAATCATCTTATTTAATCTTTATATAAACCCTTTAAGGTAGGTAGTTTATTCATCACACCCATTTTACAGAAGAGGAAAGTGAGACTTAAGGGGGGGTTCAGGAAGTTGCTCAGCATCACACAGCTAGTATTAAATCCAGATTTTATCTGATAAACTACATGCTCTTAGTCACTATGACTATGATTCACTGTCTCTGTAAAGTCTTTTGGATCCTCTTCCCATTCTGGATTATTTTTTTTCCTATTACCATTATACTCTATATTCTTCATTTCTTTTAGGTATTTGATCAAGAAAACAAGAAACAACAGACATGTGGGAATAGATATAGTACTTTCTATCAGAGGACTCAGTAACTCTAAATGTAAGGCTCTTTGGTAAGCCAAGTTGCTCTAAATCACAGAATCTTCAAATATGTTTATACAGATGGACAGTAAAATAGCTGGGACTCTGAGAAAGGCTCTGATCCTATTATTTGCTCTATAATAATAGGCAATGAAAAAAGGAAATTTGTATCTGTCTTGGCATTAACCTGCATGTGATCTAGTCCGCTAGTAAAATATGACAAAATGAATATCCTTAGCTTTGACCAATCACATCAATAATTCTTCATCCTTTGAAAAATCAACAGTTGGTAAGAATGTTGGTAGGCTAGAAAAGAAGTATGTGACAGGGTTTATCTCCCAGGCATTTTCTCTCATAGAGTGGGCAGGTATGTTTCTGAGTATTTTCTTCTGTGAGTGAAGGCTTGAGCATGAGGGAAAAGGAAGAACAATTCCTTCTCCTCAACATTTAGTAAAATGCATACTATTGTTAAAAATAGTTTATAAAATTTTCTCTTAAAATACTCTTTTCACTATAATAAATACTATATATATACAAGTATATTTGCTTAACAGATTAATATGCCAGTATTAGATTCCTGAAAAGTTGGCATGAGTTCAACTAAAGTATAAATCATTACAAATTTTGAGTAATGGAGCTATAGTCGCAAAGATGTTAGTATAATGTTACCCTTTTCAGTCCCGCTACCCAGTTTCAGTTACATCTCTATTTCATATTCAATGTTAGGGATATTAATGTTTGACTGATGAATGATATATGTTTCATTTCAACATGTATACCAATGCAACAGGTTTGCACAATTTGTTAATTAAATCAAATTTGAAAATGCTGATTTCTAAAAGTAAATAATGGCTTTACAAGAGTTTAATAAACATAGAAAACATCTATCCTTAGTTGTGAAACTATTTACTCTACAAAGTGGTAGATTTTATTTTCCTAAGCAGAGGCATATATGGTATGCACCTGTATAAAATAGAAAGTGATATTGATATACATACCATTGATTATAACATTACTCTCATCTCTATTATTGGTCTCAATAACACCATAAGATTTTAATGACTCTGTCATTTTTTCATCATCTGTTCCATCCAAAGCAGTCTTCTGTTTTTGATTTTTTTGATTAGAGTTTGCTCCATTTTGTAGTAGAATCTCAGCTGCCTACAAGGTATTTTTTCAAAGTTACCTCTATAAACACTTAAAATGAATCATTTCTACTTTCAGCAGATGACACTACTACCAAACATTAAAAGTAATCCAAAAAGTTTTCAAACTCTGGTCAAAAGTTTTTGATTAAGTTTGATATGGTAACTTTAAATTAATTAATAAATTTGACCTGACTTGTCCTCATAAGAGAACCAAATACAATGACATCAAAGTATTATACAATATGCTGCCTTCATTTCAGTAAGAGGCATAGGTGGGTCCAGTTCTAAATCTGTACTGCCCAGTAGAACTTTCTGCCATAATAAAATGTTTTATGTCTGTGCTGTCCAAAAGGGTAGCCACTAGTTTACTCTGGCTTCTGAGTGTTTGAAATGTGGCTAATGTGACAGATAAAATGAATTTTTTATTTTATCTAATTAATTTATATTTAAGTATTTAAAAGAAGCTAGTAGCTACCACATTGGACAGAATAGGTAGCTTTCAGCTTGCATGAAAACTTGGGATTATTAACACCCAGAATGATGTTACCCTTTTTTTTTTCCAGAATGTTAAAGCGTATACAAGTTTTGTTTACATACTTTATTTTTCTATAGTTTGAGTCAAAGTTATATAGGCAAGTGTGCCCTTCACCCAGATAATGTGCATTGTACCCCAAAAGTGTGACTCTACTCATCCCCTTCCACCTTCCTCTTGCCAGCTTGATTTTCATTGAGATTCACTTATGTGCACGTAAATGCTGACTGATTAGTTCCAATTTTTACCCTTTTTTTTTTTTTTTTTTTTTTTGAGACAGAGTCTCACTTTGTCACCCTCGGTAGTGTGCCACAGCTCACAGCAACCTCAAACTCTTGGGCTCACAGAAACCTCAAACTCTTGGGCTCAAGCAATTCCCCTGCCTCAGACTCCCAAGTAGCTGGGACTAAAAGTGCCTGCCACAACGCCTTACTATTTTTTTGCTGCAATTGTCATTTGTTTAGCAGGCCTGGGCTGGGTTTGAACCTGCCAACCTTGGTGTATGTGGTCGGCACTCTAACTACTGAGCAATGGGTGCCAAGTCATACCCTATCTCTTTAACATAGTCTCTTGTCCTTCCCCAAGGGGCAGGAGGATAGAATAGAAAAGGGGCTCAAAGTTGCTTCAGAATCATATTACATTAAAACTGTATTATAAGTTGCCATTTGATGTAGTTTAAAGCTCTAATTGGATTGTATTTCAGTATATTACTTGTTTTGTGAACTAGCCTAAGACTCTAATATCCATCCTAATAGTCTCCCTTTGGAAATATGTACCTTAAGTAACACTTATATTCACAGAATATTAAAGAAACTCAGAAATAATCTGTTCCAATCCCATCATTTTACCAAAAAGAAAACTATGGTCAAAGAGGTTGTGACATTTTTTTCTAGAGGAAAAGTTTCTAGTATAAATAAGGTTGCTTTGAGTAACTCAAAGTTGTACATTAGAATTTGTAATTGATCAAAGTTAAGAATGATTAGGTTATTGATTATGTTATAGTATAAGGCAATTAGTAAAAGAATAGCCAGTGATCCTACTTGACAGAGGAAAACAAGTGACTCAAACCATTGAAAACCATTCTGATTAGGAAGATGGTCAAGATTTTGTTAAAATGGAAACATACTATGTGCCAGTGAATTTTTATTTTTATTTATTTTTATTTTCTTCCTTGCATGCAAGGCAGAGAAATTTAGGAGCAAATGGGCCAGGAGAAATTATTAAGGATAGCCCCTTATTTGCCTTCCAGCCAAGAGATATAGTACAGCATAAAGGAAAACACCTTTATTTTAAAGTCAAGCATAAAATACTCACTCCTGCTACTTATTAGCTGAGTCCTTGGACAAGTTACTTACCATCTCTGAACCTCATTTTTTAACATCTACAAGGATTAAATTTGAGCCCTTGTAAAATATCTGTCACATATTAGGCTACCAGTAAAACTGGTCCCCTAATCCCCTGCTTCCTTTAGAGAGTGAAAAAACCAACTGTGGTAATGAGAGAGCAGATGATGGCATATGAAAAAGTCTTCTGCAAAGACTTCTGATAAAATCTTTATATATACATTTTAGTGAAGTCTGATTAAAGGTGTGGAAAGGAAATTTTATGTATCAATTTTTCAAACATGAGGCTAAGAGTACCTCAAACCAGTAGTTTCTAAGTCTGATCAGTAAAGCCACTTGTTATTTAAAAATACACATTCCATAGACCATTCCTAGAGATTAATTTAGCAAACTGGAGATCTAGGCCTTAATCTGCCTAGATTAATAAGTCTGGAAATTTATTTCCAAAATCATATGGGGAAGAAAGCTATTTTTGGAAAAGAAAAATAACTTTTCTAGACTCTTGAAAATTTATGCCACATTAACATTGGTTATTCTGCCAATATGTTAAGATGAGGCCTTCTCTAGGCCTTGCCTTTAATATATTAGCAAAGATTTACATAATATATTAGTTTTGAGGATACAAATAATTCAGCATAGAGAGAATGGGACCGTAAAAAGTTGTTTTTCAATAATACCACTGATAAGGAAAAGTCTAGTAGAAGAGCCACAGGGTAAGAAGGCACTAAACAGGAAAGGTGAAACCTAAAGTTGAGAGAGAGTTCTAGGTAACATGATGGAGTGGGCCTGAGGAACAGAGTTTGGTAAAGATTAAGTGACCAAGAAAAAAGATCTGTTTAAGAAAAAAAAAAAAGCCCTACTAAAGTGATCACTATTATGATTTAGAACATTCCAGTATGACAAAACAAAAAACAAACAAAAAAATCCCTTCTGCCTCTCTGCAGTCAATTGCCTCCTAAAACCCTTTGGTTCCTGACAATAAGTGGTCTGCCTCTTTTACAGTGATTTTCAATCATTGTGCCGCAAAAAGTTTTAAAGATCATTAATTAAATTAGTTTCAAAATAAGTTCAAAGCACAGTAAGTATATTCTTTCTTTTCCCTTTTTTTTCATTAACAATTATAATTTAAGTGTACCATGGAAGTTTATAGATTCAAGTGTGCATGAAATAAAAAAGGTTGAAAAATACTACTCAAATTTTGCTTTTGGTAGAATTTCGTATAAATAGACTCTGTATATACTATTACATTTGCTTCTTTTAACTTACCATGAATACTTTTGAAATTTACTTATATTGCTGTGTGTTACAGTAGCTTGTTCCTTTTAACCATTTAATTATTCATTTACCAGTTGATAGACATTTGGGGGCCATTGCAGTTCAGGGCTATTCTGAATAAACCCACTTTTGCACATTCTACAACAAGTCTTTGTGTGAATAAAAACTTTCCATTTCTCTTGATAAATACCAAGAAGTGGACTAATACTTCACATGGTAAGTATATATTAAATGTAATAAAAATCTTGCCAAGCTGCTTCCCAAGTGTACTATTTTGCCTCTTCATTAGCCATCTCTAAGACTTCTAGTTGTCACACAGCTTTCCCAATACTTACTATTGTCAGTCTTTTTAATTTTAGCCATTCCAGTGTGTGTGTAATGATCTTTGATTGTGGTTTAAGTTTGCATAGCCGGGCACTGTGGCAGGTGCCTGTAGACACAGCTACTTGGGAGGCTTAGGCAAGAGGATCTCTTAAGCCCAAGAGTTGGAGGTTGCTGTGAGCTGTGACGCCACAGCACTCTACCGAGGGCGACAGAATGAGATTCTGTCTCAAAAAAAAAAAGTTTGTAATACCTCAATGAATAATGATGCTGACTTTAAGTGTTTACTTGCCATTCAAATATAATACCTTCTTATCTATTAAAATCTTTTGCCCATCTTTTATTGCTTGTTTGAGTTCTAATAGTTCATTATACATTCTGGATACAAGTTATCAGATATAAGTTTGGGGGGATACAATGTTCTCTCAGAATGAGTGGCTTGCCTTTTTTTTATTGATACATGTTAGATATAAATATTTCAGAGTTCATGTGATAGTCTAATATATTCATACAATTTATAAAGATCAACCATATGGAATATCCTTATTTTAAAGACATTAAATATATGTCTTTTATGTTAGATACATTCAAATTACTCTCTTCTAAATACTTTAAAATATAAAATAGATTATTATAAACCATAGTCACCCAACTGATCTATCCAATACTACCTATTATTTCTTCTATCAAACTGTGTGTTTGTACCTATTAATCAACCTCTCTACATACCCCCTTCTCTCTACCCTTCCTGACCTATGTGTTTGTTTCTATGCCAGTATTGTGCTTATTTGGTAACGATAGTTTTGTAGGACACATGTATTTTGAAGTCAGGTAGCAATGCCTCCAACTTTGTTCTTTTTGCTCAGATGTGCTTTGGTTATCTCAGGTCTTTGTGGTCCTGTATAAATTTTAGGATTTTGGGTTTTTTTGTAATTGATTGGATTTTATTTTTTATTCTGATCATTTAAGTCTTATTTCTACAAAAAGCATATTTTCCTATTTTAGGAAACATTGGATGCTAAAATAGAAGTTTTTTTTCTACGTATGGGAAGAGTGTCATTAGTATTTTGATAGAAGTTATACTGAATCTGTAAATTACTTTGGGAAGACCTGTCACTTTAAAAATATTAATTCTTCCAATCCGTGAGCATGGACTATATCTTTTTTATTGTTCTCTTTGATTTCTTTCATCCAAGATTCATAGTTTTCCATATACAGATCTTTTAGTTCTATAGTCAGATTGTCCTAGGTATTTTATATTCTTTGTAGCTATTGTAAACAAGATTGCATTCTTGATTTTTT
The DNA here is from genome assembly GCA_963573935.1 of Arctocebus calabarensis. Taxonomy (NCBI): domain Eukaryota; kingdom Metazoa; phylum Chordata; class Mammalia; order Primates; family Lorisidae; genus Arctocebus; species Arctocebus calabarensis. The sequence goes on from CAUYON010011514.1 coordinate 9,752, forward strand.
TCAGATCGTTCACCATTGATGTATATAAATGCTACTAACTTTTGTACACTGATTTTAAATCCTGCAACTTTACTGAATTTGTTTAGCAGTTTTAACAGTTTTTTTGTGGAGTAGTCTATTTTACCTGATATAAATATTGCTACCCTTGCTCTTTTTTAGTTGCCAGTTGCACAGAGTATCTTTTTCCACATTTCACTTTCAGTCTGTGTGTGTCTTTATAGGTGAAATGAGTTTCCTTTGGTGAACTTATAGTTGGGTCTACTTTCTCAGTCACTTAATGCCTTTTAATTGGACAAATGTCTTCTATTTTGTAGCTGCTCTCTTCCTTTGTCCCTTTCTTCCTGTTTTCTTTTGTCGTTAAGTGATTTCTGATAGTATGACTTAACTCATTGCTATTTATTATTAGTGAATTTAATATAGGTTTTTGCTTTGTGGTTACTATGAAGCTTATAAAACACAACTTTTAAATGTAACAAGTAATTTTAAAGAGAAGACAACTTATCACGGATCACAAAGAATAGAAATAGATAGAAATTTTTAAAAAGCTCTATACTTTAACTACACCCTTCCTCCATTTTGACTTTATGTTGCCTCAATTTACCTATTTTTATACTGCTTATCTCTTAACAGGTTGTAGTAAGTATTATTTTTTAAAGATCAGTATTTTGGGCTTCATACTAGAGTTATGAATGGACTATACAGCATATTTACAGAACTAGAACATTCTGGGTTTGTCTATATACTTAATTTTACTAATGAGTTTTAAATTTCAAATATTTTCTTTTTTGCATATTAGTGCTTTTCTTCTTCCAGATTGAAGAACCTCCTTTAGCATTTTTTTTTTTTTTTTTTGAGACAGAATATCACTCTGTCACCCTGGGTAGAGTGCTATGCTCTCAGCAACCTCAAACTCTTATACTCAAGTGAGCCTCCTGAGTAGCTGAGACTATAGACACCTACCAAAATGCCCAGCTAATTCTTTTATTTTTAGTACAGACATGGTCTCACTCTTACTCAGATGGTGTTGAACTCCTGAGCTCAGGTGATCTACCCACCTCAGCCTCCAGAATGCTAGGATTAGAGACGTGAACCATGGCTGGTGGTAGTGAATGAGTCTGGTGGTACAGTTTTCTCTGCTTTTCTTTGGCAAAGCCTTCCTCTTTCTTTCATATTTGAAAGATAGCTTTGTTGGACAAAGTATTCTAGAGTAACAGAATAGAACAGTTTTTTTCTCTTTTGAGTACTTTGAAAATGTAATCCCACTCCCTTCTGACCTATCTGGTTTTTGCTGAGATACCTGTTACCAGGCAAACTGGAGCTGCTTTATATATATTTTTTTCCTCTTGCTTCTTTTAGAATACCTTGTTTTTCCTTAACCTACAGAGTATAATTAGTATATACTTTAGAAGTTTTATTTGAATCTAATCAGTTTGGTATTCTCTGACATTCTTATACTTGGTTATTTCTTCCTCAAGTTTTAGAAAGTTTTATGTTATTATGTCTTTAATTAAGCTTTCTATCCCTTGCTCTTGCTCAACTCCTTCAACACCAATAATTCCTAATTGTTTAAGGTAATTTTCTTTTTTTCCTTTTTCTCACTGCTAACAGTGTACGATAAGGTAATTTTATCTTTTTATTTTTTAATTTGTTCTTTTCTTTTATTATAATTATTTTTTGAGACAGTCTCACTATGTTGCCCTCATTTGACTGCTATAGTATCACAGCTCACAGCAACCTCAAACTCTTAGGCTTAAGCAATTCTCTTGCCTTAGCCTCTCAAGTAGCTAGGACTCTAGGTGCCTGTCACAATGCCCAGTTATTTTTGTTGTTGTAGTTGTCATTGTTGTTTAGTAGGCCTGGGCTGGGTTCAAAACTGTCAGCCCTGGTGTACATGGCTGGTACCCTAACCACTGACCTACAGGTACTGAGCTGGTCATTTTGTCTTTTAAGTGATGTTCATTCTTTTTTCTTCTCTGTGTATTTTCAAATAGCCTGTCTTCAAGTTCACTGATTTTTCCCTCTGCTTTATCCATTCTGATGTTGAGAGCTTCTAATAAGTATTTCAGTTCAACATATGTATTTTATAGTTCCAAGATTTCTGTTTTACTTATTAGTGAAGAAATTATTACAACCTCTTCATTAAATTCTCTGGTAAATTTCTGAATTGCTTTTCTGTGTTATCTTGGAGATCGTAATTTCCCATTAAACTATTTTTTTTAATAAAAAAAAACTTGTATTTACTTAGAAGCATTCAGAATGTCAACAAAACAGCCGCAACTTTTCTTTTGCAATTGCAGAGTGGTATTCAGTTAACAGAACAATTATTTTGTGTAAGCTGCACTAAGACAACTGAAGATGAAAAAACCACTATCCCCATATATAACTAATTTGTGTTGTGCACCAACAAGAACCTGCTTTAAATTTCCATGCCAATTTACAACCCCCATACTATACCAGGCAAAATTAGTGGCTACTGAAAATACCACCAGGTCAGGGCTATCTAAAGACACATTTGGTAGTGTGTTAACTATACAAAAAAAGACACTGTACAGTTTAAAAACAAATCTTATACAGCCTTACATTTCAATTCTTTTTCTTTAAAAGGAATGAGTTGTGTACAGGGGGTTAAATGCTTTATAGACAAGAAAAAAAAAACTGCACTAGAACTAACTTATTCATCATCACCATCTTCTTCTTCATCCTCTTCATCTTCATATTCCCCTTCATCCTCTTCATCTTCCTCCTCTTCCTTCTTTTTCTTGCTTTTTTCAACCTTGATGATTCCCTTTTTTTGCTACATCAGGCTTTCCTTTAGCTTGGTATGCAGCAATATCCTTTTCATATTTTTCTTTCAGCTTTGCAGCCTTCTTTTCATAAGGCTGCTTGTCATCCGCAGCAGTGTTATTCTACATCTCTCCCAGCTTTGCAACATCACCAATGGATAGGCCGGGATGTTCTCTTTTGATTTTTGGGCAATACTCAGAACAGAACAAGAAAAAGGCCAAAGGAGGTCTCTTGGGTGCATTAGGATCCTTGAATTTCTTTTTTGTTTCCCCTTTAGGCAGGATATAGGTTTTCATTTCTCTTTCATAATGGACCTTGTCCGCCTTTGCCATATCTTCAAATTTTTCTTTCTCTTTAGCGGACATGGTCTTCCACCTCTCTGAGCACTTCTTAGAAAACTCTGAGAAGCTGACTGAAGCATCTGGGTCCTTCTCGTTCTCCTCCCGAAAAATTTGCACAAAGAATGCATTTGTGACATTTTGCCTCTCGGCTTCTTAGGATCTTCTTTACCCATGTTTAGTTTTCCTCAGTGAGGCACAGAGTTGCCCAGTGCCCATCTGGCTCTCACTTGCCCTGGCTCTGTCTCTATGGAGCTCAATGTACTGCCCCATTAAACAATTATTTTGAATTTTTGGCCAGAGAGTTCACATATTAACATCTCATTAGGGTCAGTCAGTGATTATTTGCTTTGTCCATTTGAGATTGTGATTCTCTGTTTGCTGTTGTTTCTTGTGGGTGTATATTAATGTACACACTGAAGGATTAATTATTCATCCCCATTTTCTCTGTATATCTTAGATTTTTTTACTGGATATGTTTGCTTGGAGATTCTTTGTAATTATCTATTGAGTTTCTTTCTTTTGTTTTTCTCCCACTAAGTCACTGCCTCCTCTTGGGGACTCGATGGGGCGTATGTCCAGGTTTGCCTTAGTTCCAGTAAGCAATCAGAGTGCTACCTGTCCTGGATGGGGTAGTTCCCAAATGGGATACCCTGGCAGTGTGGGAAGGTATTCCTGCCTAAGGGATCTGTGGGATGAATCTCCTACAGTGTGGTGCTGTTAAACAACCACTATGACTTGGTGTCTCTTTTAGCTAAATAACAAGAGTAGAGTTTCCAGGCCTGGGGCTGGTAGTCTCACTTTGTTATTGGCTAGCTTCTGGGATATTTCTCCCTTCAGGCACTTCCAATACTTACCGTGGGTTGGAGTACAGACAGTTCTCATGCCAAGAAACCTAAAAGTGTGGGTAAACTGGTAGTCTAACTTGGTTTCACTTTCTCCAGTATAGAAACCATGAGATGGGAGGAAATTTTCTGCTCACTTCTTGGCAGGCATATTAAGAAAAAGGTCAGCTTTTAATGTCAGCTTGGAGTTTTTTTCATCCTCTGTGGCCACAGAAACTTTCCATCCTCATATCTGAGTCTGGGATGTTCCTGGTGATAATCTCAGAACCGTAAATATTTGGTTTTGATTGTCTGTGGGGTTGAGGGTAATGAAGCTAGCTTGCTTTTATGTCACCAAAAGTTCCTGTTATTACATATTCTGAATACTATTTTTAAAGAACAGATTTTTTAATTTTTAGGAAGTCTAATTTATTAATATTTTTCACTTACAGTTCATATCTCTTATGTTCTTTTAAAGAAATTTTTGTGGGCGGCACCTGTGGCTCAAGGAATAGGGCGTCAGCCCCATATACTGGAGGTGGCGGGTTCAAACCCGGCCCTGGTCAAAAAAAAAAAAAAAGAAAAAAGAAATTTTTGCCTACCTTGGCTATCCATCTCCTTGAATATTTTTCATTTCTGTGAGTTGGAAACATTTCATGTGCTCTCTAATAGCTATTTTGATATATATAATACATTGGTGCTAACTGTAGTCACCCTACTCTGCTGTTCAATAGGATTATTTCTTCTATTTGGCTATGTATTTGTGTCCACTAACCAACCTCTTTCAATCTCCTCACATGCTTTTCCCTGCCTCTGCTATCTATAAGTCTATTCTCTTATTTCTATGAGATCAACTATTTTAGTTCCCATACGCGAGTGAAAACATGTAGTATTTGTCTTTGTGTTCTTTATTTCACATGAAATATTTGTTTTTCTGTGGCTGGCTTATTTCACTTAACATAATGTCCTCCAGTTCCATCCATATTGCTGAAAATAACAAGATTTTGTGCTTTTCTAAGGCTGCATAGTATTCCATTGTGTGTGTGTGTGTGTGCACACGCACGCACCCCACATTTTCTTTATCCACCCATCCACTGAAAAGACAATTACCTTGATTTCCTATTTGCTCTTGTGATAGTGCTGTAATAAACATGAGGGTACAAGCAATCCTGTTATACTAATTTCCTTTGGAAATTAATTTCCTTGGATTAATACCCAGTAGTGGAATTACCAAGTTGTATGGTAGTTCTATTTTTAGTTTTTTTAGAAAGCGCCATACTGTTCTCCATAGCCAATAACAATAACTAGCCAATAACTCATTTACATTCCCACCAACAGTGTATAAGAGTTCTTTGTTTCTACATCCTCACAAAAATCTGTTATTTTTTGTCTTTGTAATGATAACCACCCTAACTAGGACAAGATGATTTTGATCAGAATTTCTCTGTTGATTAGTGACAGAGAGCATTTGTTCATATACCTGATGGCCATTGTATGTCTGTTTTTGAGAAATATGTCCTCCACTTTCAAATGCAATTTTTTTTTATGGTTGAGTTTTTGAGTTCCTTGTATACTCTGGGTAGCCTATAGCTGAATGAACACTTTGCAAATATTTTCTCCCATTCAATAGGCTTTCTTTTAATTTTGCCAATTATTTCTTTTGTTGTATAGAAGGTTTTTAATTTAATATGGTACATTTGTCTATTTTTGATTTTGTGGCCTGTGCTTTTGAGATCTTAGCCATAAAATACTTGTAAAGTATTTCCCCTACATTTTCTTCTAGTAGTTTTATAGTTTTAGATACTGCACTTACATCTTTAATTCATCTTCAGTTGATTTTGTATATGGTAAAAAACAACAGTCCAGCTTCATTCTTCTGCATATGAACTCCCAATTTTTCCAGCACCATTTATTGAAGAGAGTATCCTTTCCCCAATGTATGTTCACAGTACTTTGTGGAAAATCAGTTGGATACAGATGTGTTGATTAATTTCTTGTTTCTCTATTCTGTTCCATTGGTCTATGTGTCTATTTTTTAGAATAATACCATGCTGTTTTGGTTGCAACAGACCTGTAATATATTATTGAGTAAGATAGTGTGATATACCTCTAAGTTGTGTTCTTTTTGCTCAAAATTATGTTAGCTATTCAGGCTGTTTTTTGGTTCCATATGAATTTTAGGACTTTTTTTCCTATTTCTGTGAGAAATGACATTGGAATTTGATAGGGACTGCACTAAATCTATAGGTTACTTTGGGTAGTATGGTTATTTTAATGTTGTTAATTCTTCCAATCTATAAATACATAAATGTTATCTATGGTATTGTTTGGGTAAGGCATTTTGGCTTTTATTCTAGGTATAGGTAGTAGTGTAGTCTTGCCATAATTTCTTTGGCTGTAAACATCCTCAGTGGTGTCTGGTATATTTTTTATTTTACACAATATATTTTCAAGTATTTTTTTTATTTTACACAATAAATTCTAACCATTAATTTTCTAGAATAGTTTGAAGACAATTGATGTTTGTTTCTTGTAAGTTTGGTAGAATTCAGCAGTGAAGCCATCCAGTCCTGACCTTTTATTTCTTGGAAGTCTTTGTGTCCTCTTCAATTTCTTTCATCAGTGTTTTATAGTTTTACCTACAAAGGTCATATCCTTGGTTAAATTTATTCCTTAGTGGTTTTTTGTTGTTGTTGTTGTTTTTTGGGAGTTATTGTAAATGACATAGCCTTCTTGATTGCTTTTCAGGTAGTTGATAATTGGTGTATAGAAACACTACCACTTTCCTGAATTTATAATATCTGAGAGTGTTTTGGTAGTCTCTAGGTTTTTTTAGACCATCTCATGTGACTTCCTCTTTGCTAATTTGGATGCCTTTTATTTCTTTCTTTTGCTTCCCTGCTTGGCAAGGACTTCGAGTGCTATGTTGATAGAGGTTGTGAAAGTAAGCATCCTTGTCTTGTTCCAGTTCTTAAAGGAAAGGTTTTCAGCTTTTCTTCACTTGGTATGATGATGGCTGTGGATCTGTCACATATGGCCTTTATCACGTTAAGGAGTATTCCTTCTATGCCTAGGTTGTTGAGAGTTTTTTATCATGAAGGTATGCTGAATTTTATCAAATGCTTTTTCTGAGTACATTGATATGATTATATGATTTTTCTCCTTCATGCTGTTGATGTGATGTATAGTATTTATTGACTTGTATATGCTGAACCATCCTTGTATCCCTGGGATGAATTTTACTTTATGAAGGGTATATTATCTTCTTTGTGCGCTATTTGATTAGATTTGCTAGTATTTTGATAAAGATTTTTGTGTTTTATCAGGGATATTGTCCTATAGCCTTTTTTTTGTTTGTTTTCATCTGGTTTTGGTATCATGGTTTGGCTGGCTCAGTTAAGTGAGTTAGAGAGAACCATTAATTTACTAGAATAGTTTGAAGACAATTGATGTTTGTTCCTTGTAAGTTTGGTAGAATTCAGCAGTGAAGCCATCCAGTCCTGACCTTTTATTTATTAGAAGACTTCTTATTACTGATTCAATCTCATTACTTGTTATTGGATTCCTCAGGTTTTCTATTTCTTCCTGATTTCAACCTTGTTAGGTCGTATGTGTCCAGGAATTCATCCATCTCTTATAGGTTTTCCATTTTGTTAGTGTAAAGTTGTTTATAATAGTCTTTAATAATCTGTATTTCTGTGATATCACTTTTAATGTCTCCTTTTTCATTTCTGATTTTGTTTATTTTGGTTTTCCCTTTCTTTTTTTTCTTGGTTAGCCTAGCTAGGAGTTTATCTATTTTATCTATCTTTTAAAAAAACCACCTTTTCAAGTGATGATCCTTTGTATGTTTTTTAATTCTCTGTTATTATTATTTTTTTTTAGTTCTAGTTTGGTCTTTATTATTTTTTTCCTTCTACTGATTGTGGGTTTGGTTTGATCCCTGATGTGCATCTTTAGATTTTTTTTTTAATCTGGACTCCTTTTTACTTTTTGGATGTAGGCGTTTATTGCCACAAACTTCACTCTTAGCACTGCTTTTGTTGTAGGTTTTGGTATGTTTTATTTCAATTTTCATTTGTCCCAAGAAAATTTTTTATATCCTCCTTCATTTCTTCTTTGACTCAATGGTCACCTGAGAACATGTTGCTTAATTTCCATTTACTTGTACATTTCCAAAGTTTCTCTTGTTTTTTTTTTTTTTTTCAAAGTTTCTCTTGTTAATTGATTTCTAGTTTTAGCTCATTGTAGTCTGAGAAGATACTTAATTTTGAATTTTTAAAAAAATTGTTAAGACTTGTTTTGCATCCTAATGTGTGATCTATTCTGGAGGATGTTCTATATGCAGATGAAAAGAATGCATATTTTATATATGTTGGATGAAATGCTCTATAAATATCTGTTAGGTTTAGATGGTCTAAAATGCAATTTAATTTAATTTAATTTTTTTTTTTTGGTAAGTTTTCATCTAGATGATATATCTAATGCTGAGAGTGGGCTATGAAGTGTCCTGCTATTACTGCATTGGAATTTATCCCTTTAGATTCACTACTTGCTTAATATATCTCAGTATCCCAGTGCTTGGTGCATGTATGATTAGAATTATTATGTCCTCTTGTTGAATTGATCCCTTTATCATTATATAATTATCTTTTTTGTCTCTTTTTACTGTTTTAGACTTACAGTCTGTCTTAGTATAGCTATTTATACTTGTTCTTGCTTTCCATTTGCCTGCAATATTCTTTTCTATCCCTTTACTTCCAGTCTGTATGTGCCTTCCTAGGTGAGATGAATTTTTTGTAGGCAGTTGGGTTATTTTTGTTGTTATAATCACATCAGCCAGAGTCTATCTTCTAAGTAGAAAGTTTAGTCTATTTACATTCCCAGTTATTACTGATATGTGAGGACTTATTTCTGTAATTTTACTCACTGATTTTTGGTTATTCTGTATATTCTTTGTTTCTTTATCATTTATTGTGTATCATTGTGGTTTGGTGGTTTTTATAGTTATTACATTTGAGGACTTTCTCTTTCTTATTTGTGTATTTGCCCAACCAGTGGGTTTATACTTTCATTATGTTTTTATAACAGTAGATATTATCCTTTACTTTCACATGTAGGACTCCCGTAAGCACTTCTTGTAGCGCTGGTTTAGTGGTAATGAATTCCCTCAAAATTTTTCTTTTTTAGGAAAGATTTTATTTCTCCTTCATTTATAAAGGATCACAATGCTGGGTATAGTATCCTTGGATAGCAAAGTTTTTTCCTTACAACATCTTAAATATATAATCTCATTCTCTTCTGGCCTATAAGTTTCTCTTAAGAAATCTACTGATACAGGGTGGAGGCAAGATGGCCGACTGGAGCCAGCTTTCCACAGAGGCTCCCATCCAGAAGGAGAGCTAAAGGACAGAAGTTTAGCAAGAAAGATGAAGTTTCGGATCTGAGCCAAGAGAGAAGGTTGAAGAACGCACATCAACCCTGCTGAGATGAGCTGCAACCCCAAGTATGCAAACAAAAGGTACAAAATCCATCGCCCGGCAGATGGGAGTCCCCTCCCCAATGACAACGGCTTGCAGTATACTCCATACAAAGTGAATGGAGTTCAAATATCCTCCCATTTTATCCCATGGGAGAGACCCTCTAAAAACTGGACCTAATTCCCCTACTAGGGTGCCATGGCACTTTCCTGCCAGGCATAAAACTGTATAAAACTGTATATATTCTCTACCTGCAATTTTGAACTCCCAGCACTCCTCTCCACTCCCACCCCAAGGTCTGGAAGCCTATCCCCCATGGAGTCCAGATTCATGGGCATTTTCTTAAGGGGTGTGGAGGGGGGCATGGGCTATTGCTGATCTGTGCTGATTCTCTGGGCACAAGAGAGGAGAGAGGACGGTTAGCTGAGAGGGAATCATACATCAGTGGCGTGCCCTGAGGCACAGAGCCATAGCCCTAGCAGTGGGAATGATAAGGCTCACACCCCTGGGGATATTTTGAAAAGACACTCTCAGTTTCTCTGGGCAACCAGAGGAAGCCGGGCATCTCCAGTAGCAGTCACTGGCGGAACAGATCTGGGATGGAAATGCAGGCCCTGTGAGTAAAGGGTATGCCTGAGGCAGTACCGGCCTGAGAGGAGTGCGGGGACTAGAACATGCATGCGCAGAGACAGCAGACTCCCAGGGTGGGGCTGACCCTGAGGACTGCTTCACTGAGCTTCAGATGCACCCGGCCCTCAGGGGATCAAAGTTGACACAAAGGCAGGCAGGCAGTGGCTGGAACTGGGAAGTTGTTCTGTTCTGTCAGCAACATCAATCGGGGGCAGGGCTGGAACTGAGTGAAACACCCCCGCTTTCATTCAGCACCCAAGGTTGTCAGGCCTCACCTCCCCCTGCCAGATAGTGGCAGCCTGGCTGAGGAGACACAGATCTCCCTGGGAGGGAACTGGGTCACAGCCCTGCGGGGTTACCAGTGACTGAGTGTGAAAGAGGTGCAAGGTGGGGAAGGAGACATCAACCTTCCCAGGCTAATTTATTTGCTGGGTGGGTCCTTCTGACCTCATGGAGCACTGGAGTGAGTCATACTCGAGCTGCCAGGAGACCCTACCTATCTAGTTGCCAGAGACCTTTTGACCTCCCATCTGTGACTGATGCTGACTGGGACAATTGATTTGGACCTCTTGAACTGGGCCAACCACCTGAGGACTATCCAAAGTGGTACCCTGGGTGTGTGGTTGTGGAAAGGTTTGATTTCCTTTTCCAATTGTTGCCTGCAGGGGACAGGGTGACTTAATTGCTGGTATTTCTCCACAGTAGAGGCTTCAACCCAGAGTAACCGATTCACAAGGTTAAGACATAGACCAGTTGAAAAATAAGACAGAGCCACGTAACCCCAAGAAGGTCCCCAGTTTCTCAGGCTGTGGCACTGTATGGGTCCTTGGCAAAGCCCTAGGGGAAAAGGTACAGACACCATTCCCAGCTTTTAGGCAAAGGACTAGCCAATCACTACTCCTGGAGTCCTCAACCCAACTTCTCCTTGTCTGCTCATCTAGCCAAACAGTGTAAAGTAATCATGGGGTGGAATCAGCTGAAAAGCTCCAGTAACATAAATAACCAGAGTAGATCAACCCCCTCAAGGAACAATTTGGCAGACACAATTAAAGATCCCATTCATAAACAGATGGCTGAGATGTCAGAAACCGAATTCAGAATTTGGACTGCAAATAAGATCAATAAAATAAAGGAAAAGTTGGAATTAGAAATTCAAGGAGCACTTCAAAAGTTGTCTCAAGAATTGCCCAGACAATACCAGCAAGATATATATACTGCTTTGTTTCCTAGTTTTGTGGGTTTTTTTGTTGTTGTTGTTGTCTTTTTGTTTTCATTACTGTTGTTTTAATTTCACCATTTTCCTTAAAGATTTTTCTTTTCTTTTTATTTCTTCATTTTTCTAGTTTAAATTCAAATACAAAATCACCAAAGATTTTTGCCACATTGAGAGAAGCATTTGCAGCCCTCAAAGATCTGAGAAATACAATAGAATCCCTCAGTAACAGAATGGAGCAAGCAAAAGAAAGGATTTCTGACTTTAAAGACAAGGCTTTCGAACATTCCCAAACTCTCAAAGAAGAGGAGAAATGGAGAGCAAAAACAGATCATTCTCTCAGAGAGCTCTAGGATAATTCGAAGAGAAGCAATATTCACCTGATAGGGATCCCTGAAGGCAATGAAATGGCTTCGCAAGGCACAGAGGCTCTTCTTCATGAGATCATAAAAGAGAACTTTCCAGACATGCCAAGAGATTTTGAAATTCAGATAGCAGACCGTTTCAGAAACCTAGCATGACTCAAGCCGAATAAGACATCCCCCAGGCACATCATAATTAACTTCACTGAAGTTAATATGAAGGAGAAAATTCTGAAAGCAGCCAGATGGAAGAAAACCATAACCTACAAGGGGAAGAATATTAGAATAGCTGCAGATCTCTCTGCTGAAACCTTTCAAGCTAGAAGAGGGTGGTCATCCTAAAACAAAATAACTTTCAACCCAGGATCCTGTATCCAGAGAAACTGAGGTTCATTTATCATGGAGAAATTAAATACTTTAATGACATCCACATGTTGAAGAAATTTGCCATAACTAAACCAACTCTCCAGGATATTCTCAGACATATCCTCCATAATCACCAGTGCAAACCTCCATCACAAAAGTAAACTTACTCTGAAACTTTTGATCAAATTCAAACTTCCACACTGGCCAAAGGATTAAAAATGTCCACTGAACTTTCAAAAAACTTGATACCTGCTCTCTAGGCTTTAAGATGGGGGCCGAGTAACAGCTTCCTTGCAACTGGGCACAGTGAGACTGGGGAGAGAAGAATTCAGACATCTCTGGCTGGCGAGATCTGCCCAGAAACATCCTTTTGGGGACACAGGGAGACAGCGTGAGACTTCTGGACCCCCCTGAAGAAGGCAAAAGCAGTGGAGATCTGGCAAGTGGTTGCGTGTGTTCATTCGGTCTAATCCTGCCGGAAGTGGTGGCTACAGCGACAGTGAGATTGCAAACTGGAAAGGCCTTGCCTGTGAGATGTTTGGGTTTCTTTTGGACTTGGCACTCAGTTGAACTGCCTTAGGAGAACTGGGGCAAGAGTGTGGGGGTCTTTAAGTGTTGTCTGGGGCTCCAGACTGAGCCACCGAGCCAGACGGAGCTACCAGTGTTTGGTTGTGGGCCATGCAGAGCCATCATAGGAGAACTGCCCTGGTAACCTCCACCCTCAGGGTTGCAGAACAAGCATCAGGCGGGAGCGAGTAATCTAGTGACTGAGCAGCCTAAAGGTGGGGATTGAGATGCCATGCAGCCTTAGCCCTCAGGGGCATAAGGTGAGACGGGTTTTGGCACACTGGGTAAGTGGATAGCCACTTAAGGAGTGATCCCAGCGACAAGGGCTTTCCTGGGAAAGATTCCATTTAGCCCAAGTTAGCGATTTAAAGTGCCTTCTAAACAGGCCAAGGAGGATTTAAGCTCTCCACCCTGCAGGGTTTGAGAAATCATTAGAGGCCTTCAGTCTCTATTTTGTTCAGCTGTATCAACATTGTGATTAACATATCATACCCCAGAAGATTACCTCTTGCCCAGACAATACCAGCAAGATATATATACTGTTTTGTTTCTTTTTATTTCTTCATTTTTCTAGTTTAAATACAATTTTCCATTGTTGCCTTTTTCAACAATTAGGCTTCAATTTTGCTAGTGTTTCTACCCATAGTTATCATTTTTTTTTCCAATCTTATCCTGTAAAGTTTTTGGTTTGCTTGTTTTGATTTGATTTATTGCATTTTTGCCTTTCCTCTCTAACTTGGTGGAGGTGGGGTACTGTGTCCAAACAGGCTGCCAAAGAGCTGCTGACCTAATCACCCAACCAGCTACCCCCAGAGTTTGGGGGCTCTTAAGGTTGGCTCAAAGTACCCTACTATACACCTATATTGCTCCCTCACCCCTCTTTATGTGCCTTTCTACTTTTGGTCAATAGTTACTTCTACGCACCCCTTCTCCTTCCTCCTTTTTCTTTTCTTTCTTTCTTTTTTTTTTTTTTCTCTCTTTCTTTCCTTTTTCCCTTCTTGCTCTTCAATCTTCTCATCCTCTGGTCCTGTACCAAAAGGACTTATCGAAACCCTAGTCCAGAAGCATGGAAATTTAAAGAGCAGGAGGAAGTGAAAAAAAAATTAGGGCAAGGAAACAGATAAAAGAAATCATGAGGAAGAACCAGCAGAAAACTCCTGGCATCAGGAAAAAACAGTCCAGAGCAACCCCCCCCCCCCCAAGGGGCTGTGAGGTAGATACTGTAGAGGATTCCACCTATAAGGAAATGTTAGAAATGTCAGAAAGGGAATTTAGAATACAGATGATGAAAACAATCAAAAAAATAAAAGAAAATGCTGATAAAGTGGAAAAAGAAATCCAAAACCAGAATCAATTCAGAGAAGAATATAAAAAGGATATGGCAGAGATAGGGGAAATGAAGCATTCAATTAGGGAACTTAAAGATGCAGTAGAAAGTATCAACAACAGATTAGACCATGCAGAAGAAAGAATCTCAGAGGTAGAGGACAAAGCTCTTGAGATAACTCAGATGCTGAAAGAGGCAGAAAAGAAGAGAGAGAAAGCAGAACGTTCACTGGCGGAATTATGGGACTCTATGAAGTGTTCAAACATACGAGTTATACGTATCCCAGAAGGGGAAGAAGAAAGCCCTAGGGGAATGGAAGGCATACTAGAGAATTTTATAAATGAAAATTTCCCAAATATCACCAAAGATAATGACACTCTCTTTTCAGAGGGATATCAGACCCCAGGTCACCTCAACCCTAACCACACATCCCCGAGACAGATAGTGATGAACCTGTCCAAAGTCAAGAAAAAAGAAAAGATTCTTCAAGCTGCCAGGAGTAAGCGCCAGTTGACCTACAGGGGCAAATATATCAGGGTGACTGCAGACTTCTCAAATGAAACTTTCAAACAAGAAGACAATGGTCATCAAACTTTAACCTACTTAAAAAGAACAATCCCAGCCCAGAATTCTATATACTGTGAAGCTAAGTTTTAAAATTGATGGAAAAATCAAATCATTTACTGATATACAATCATTGAGGAAATTCACCACAACAAGACCAGCTCTACAGGAAATACTCCAACCTCTTCTACACACTGACCATCACAATGGATCAACAACAAAATAAGATCTCAGAAATTAAAGGAAAGAGCCTATCTTCCACACTGATGCAAAAGATAACACTAAGCAATGGAATCTCACAAAACAAGATGAATAGAACACTACCATACTTATCAATTATCTCAATAAATGTTAATGGCTTGAATTCCCCACTGAAGAGGCATA
>CAUYON010011515.1:0-19707 GCA_963573935.1 Arctocebus calabarensis
GTTATAGCCTTCATATGAAAGCTATAAATTAGCTTCATAGTAGGGCTGTATACATTGGATACTTTTTCTTCCATTCTTGAGATATTTTGCTAAGAAGAATGTGTTCCCGCTCCATCCATGTAACATGAAAGAGGTAAAATCTCTATCTTTCTTTAAGGCTGCATAATATTCCATTGTATACATGTACCACATTTATTAATCCATTCGTGGATTGATGGGCACTTGGGCTTCTTCCATGACTTAGCAATTATGAATTGGGCTGCAATAAACAATCTGATACAGATATCTTTGTTGTAATGTGATTTTTGGTCTTCTGGATATATACCAAGTAAAGGAATTATAGGATCAAATGGCAGATCTATTTTTAGATCTCTGAGTATTCTCCAAACGTCTTTCCAAAATTGCTTTAAAAGCACATATGTATATATACACCACATACATACCATATATATTTATATAGTTAATGCAAATGGGCTCACAATAACCATATTCTATACTGTATTGATAAAAGCATAAATGAGTGGTATAATTTTGATAGGCAGCATATTCATTTTGTGGTTACAAGCACAGTATCTAAAGACACGTTGCCTGAATTGAATTCTGGCTTCAATCCGTAATATCTTTTGCAATGTTGAGCATAATAGTTGACCTATAGGCAGCTCAATTTGTTCATCTGCAAAATAGGTATAATAATAGTACCTAATTTAGAAAATGATTATGAAGATTAAATGTCACACAGCATAATACACGTTCTGTTAATTTTGTTCATTTCATCCTTTTTAATGGCAGTATAATATTACATATTATGACTACAGCACAATTTATTTAATTCATTGACACTTACATTGTTATCAGTTATTGTTATTTAATGTAAAATGACAATAAACATCATTATAAATGTATCTTTAAGATGTATGAACACATTGGTTTTATCTCTAGTCACTAAATTTCTAAGAATGGAATTGATAAACTTTGCTATATTATGATCACACTAATTGCACTTCAAGATTGCGTAGTCTTCAGCCAATAATGGTTTTACCAAACTTTTCATTCTTCGTTAATTTACTAGGTAAAAGATACTATTCTGCTTTAATTTGCATCTCCGTAATTATGCATGTGATTAAACATCTACTCATAGATTTTAAGGTCAGTGAGAATTCTTTTTTAAATTTTTTTCTTGGAAATGCCAAGTTGTGTCCTCTGATCATTTTTCAAAACTTGATTTGTTCTCTTTTCATTTATAACAGTATGTTTGAAATAGAGTAATTAGTGTTTTATATAAAGTGCTAAAAATTTCTCAGTTAATAATTTCCTTTTAACTTGTTTATGGTGCTAATTTCTATGCACAATCTATTTTTATCTATATGGAGTCAGATGTAGCTAACAATTTTTAAAATAATTGGAATGTCATAATTAAGGTAGACCACTCCTCACAGTGAAATTATTAGTCATTACTGAGTAATCTAAGTTTACTAAAAAAAAACATTAGCCACTGTACCATCTTGTGCTTTTGTATTTTTTATGTATATATTACATATGTATCCATGTAGAATTCAGTTTTTGCAAAATAATTAATGTAGAGATTTAAATATAGTACTTGCAAAACTCTTCGTTATTGCTGTCTGGAATAAAAATATTCACATTTAGGACTTCTCGGATTCACTGTTCTTTTTTTATTATTCACTTTTTGTTCCTGATTAATCTACTTTTAAGCTTAGAAAACCTTCGATTTCACTAAGATTTTTAGAAATTATCACCTTTATTATTTTCTCTTATATTACATGTAGATCTTTAATTTAGTAGAAATTTATTTTGAAAGATGTGATATCTGTAAGGCCTTGGACAGCATATAGTTACCAGGAATTCTTTATAGTTTCTTATACATGATCAATTCTTAGTTTTTATTTCCAATTTTAACACAATTTTTTCTATAAAGCGTTTTGTATTGATTGTTTGAATTGGAAGGGCCTTAGGATAACATGGATGGAAGAGGCGGTCTCAAGGGACTGGTGTTTATAGGGCTCTTCCCTATAATGTTGATTGGTAAATTTTGAGAAAGGTATTCTCTCTAAAAAATTTAAATATGAAACAATCCATTAGTGTATGATATAAATGTTAATACGTCAAGATATATAACAATGTTAATTTATTTCATCTATTTTATCAATATATTTACAAATACATTATATTTAAATTTCCTCATATTTTATTTGTATTACATTATTATATTAATATAATATTAAATAAATATTATATCTCTATATGGATCAAGCATTAATCATCTGCAAAGGACATGTTTATTCCATAAAACATGATTGTCAAGCTTCAGAAACAATGCTCAGGATATATTGCTCTTTAATCAAATACCAGATTTGAGGGACTCTATTGCTGTAGTTGCTTTTATGTCTCTTTGAATACGAGCTCCCACTCCCATAGTAATGCTGAAGCCCTGGAGGAGGGAGGGACACGGACACCTTCTTACTCTTTGTCTCTGTTTTCTGCGGCTTCCTACACTCCCATTGTCTTCTGTAAGATTACTGGTTGGTGAGTTAACTCTCAGTGCACATGATTACAACTGGAAGTCCTTTGATTACCATCTACTTGAATCTGCCTTGCATACCAGGGGACTCAAGGATACCTAGCATAAGAAAGTCACCCATTCACTCACTGGCTCATTCATTCAAAAAGTATTTTTTAAACACCTATAATGTCAGAAATTGTGCTCAACATTGGAGATTAACACAGTGACCTGAACACACAGCCTACCTTTAAGCAGCTCCCAGAAAGAAACAGCGAGGAAGCAGGTGATAACAAGAAGTGAAGAGTCAGAAATGAGCCCAAACTGGGGGCAGGTCAGTGGGGTCGGGTAACCCCAAGGGAGTGAAGTGGGTGCTGAGACTGGAAGAATAAGTAGGGTTCAGGGGGGCAGTCTGTGTGTGTAGGAGGCTTGGTGGTGGGCTGGTTAGAACAGTCTGCCAAGTCCCAGAAATGGCAAAAGAACAACACAGGTTGCTTAATTTTTCAACATAATAGTTTACCTATTAAGACTCCTCCCACAGCCGTTTGCTATTTATGTTTCAGGACGTGTTGCATTGAGCACTCGTAATTCTTAACTCACACATGTCTATTTTACCAAAATAACTCTTAGAAGTACAAAGAGCACTTTGATGGAAGGAAGCACTTGATGCTTACAGCAGCACTGCTAGGAAGACGACTTTATCATCCTTACTGTATAGGTGACTAAATAACTCAGCCAGAGATTCCACAGCTAGTACATGACCCAGTCTGAATATAGGTCTGTCTGTACCACTTACTCCCATAGCACAACTGATCTCCTTTTGTGATTTTAAATGATGACCCAGTGCCACACCCCAGATTGTACGGACACTCTCATTTCAGTGTTCCGCATTTCATTTGATAGATATGAAAACAAAAAAATTAAGTAGCAGTATTCTTTTATATTATAGCTTAGTATTTGAATTTTTACAAAATGAAATGTTGAGGAAATGGAAAAAGTCTGAAAGTATATGATAATTCTATAAACATTTAAAAAGACGCCCTATGATATGTCTTCTTTGGAATTTATCATTTTTTCAAAAAAAATTATTCACTAAAAGTGATTAAAACATGGGCTAACCTTCTGCAAACTCATGTTTCTGTCTTCATTGATTAGAGTCAGCTTTAGCTGCTTTGGCAGAAAGCTGACTACAATAACTTAATTCAATTGGAGGAGGTTGTATTTTTCTCTGGTAATAAGACATCTATGGCTGGAGCAGGTGCTCAAGGAAGTCACTAGGATTCCAAGATCTTTCTAGCTTCCATGACTGGAAAACAGCTACTGTACTGTTAGACAGTGAGACTGAATTTTAGGAAGGTGTGGAGGGAAAAACATAAGGCTTATGCCTCTTGATCTATCCCCTCTTATCAAGATAACACAAACTTTTCTAGAATGCCAACTTCATGAGCTTCCATTTGTTATATGGCCATGGAAAAATGCAAGATGCCCTGGGATATCAAGCGTTTCTGCTGGGCGAAGTGCTATCTCTACGTGTATTATATGCCAGGTTCTCTTCATTAGGAAGAAATGGAGAATAGATACTACACATCACAAAAAGAAGCACTAAGAAAATCATCCAAACTTCAAACCATACATACAATACTACTAGTCTTGTAAATCACTGCAACAGTGTTAGATGGTTTTGTTTATTTGTTCTTCTAAAGACAGCACGAAAGACAAAGAACTAGAGAAAAGAGCAGAGTTCTGTGTTCTGGTTCTTCCTAGCTGTGTGATCTTACAACATTCCTGTAATCTGTCCTCTCAGGCAAATGATCCCACATCAGTAAACATAGGCAGCAGCACGTCACAGAAAAGAAGACGTGACAGGGCAATGAATGAATGCTCACCTTTATTAGTAACAAGGGCAACGAAAATTAAAACTGCAGCCAAGATATCACTTTGCAACTATAAGACAGGCTAAAATCAAAGACTGACAATATCAAGTGTTGGCATGATGTAGGGCAAAAGTTGGCAAACTCTGTCTATCCCAATGGGCCAAATCTGCCTGCCACTTGCTTCTGTATAGCTTGTCAAGCCAAGTGTTTTCTACACTTTTTTTAATGAAAAACTTTTAAAGGACTATCAGCCTTTCAAGGAGAACAGTTGTTCAATGTAGTCACTTTGCTAAAGCTAAAATATTTACTACTTGGCACTTTAAAGCAAGACCTTATTAATTCCTAATATGAGGCACTGGAAAGTTTCCTATGCTGCAGGTAGGAATGAAAATTGTACAACCACTTCAAAAAATAATTTTATCTATCTTGTAAGGTAATAGATCTAGTAGTACCTTAGAAAAATTCTTGCAATTCTATTAGCACTTCCAATTTGTAAATTGGAAAAAAAAATGGAACAAATTCAAATATGCACCGACAGCATATTTGGAGGAATAAAGAGTATGAGTATATTACACAGTGTAGACACCAATATAGACAAACTCTGTAAAAAGGCACTAAGCAAAATAGAAGTTCAGGAGTGGTTCTGTGCCGTAGAAATATGATGCAAGCCCCACAGGTGAGACGTGTATTTAATGTTAAAATTTCTAGCATCCTTAATAAAAAGAAGCATGTGAGATTAATCTTAGTAGTATATTTATATTTCACATAGAGGAATATATTCACTGTAATTTTGTCAACACAGAGTCACTATGAAAATATCAGTGATACATAAGAAATTATTTTTTGCACCAAATCTTCAAAATATGCTGTGAATTTTACACTTACAGGACATCTCTGTTTGGACTAGCACAGTGGGCACATGTGGCTAGTGACTGTCATAATGAACAACACAGTTGGAGAAAATAGGACAAGTACAATTCTACTTACATCTCATCTTTCAAGGTTAGAAAACTAAATGCTATATATATATATATATATTTTTTTTTTTTTTTGGTAGAGACAGAGTCTCACTTTATTGCCCTCTGTAAAGTGCTGTGATGTCACAGCTCACAGCAACCTCCAACTCCTGGGCTTAGGCAATTCTCTTGCCTCAACCTCCCAAGTAGCTGGGACTACAGGTGCCCGCCACAATGCCTGGGTATTTTTCTGTTTAAATGCTATATTATTAAGGGATACATGACATTTGGCAAAACTATAAAGAAAAGTGAAAAGTCATAAACCTAAGATCCAGATGACTGTCACCTCTGGGCTGGAGGGACACACAGCTTAGAGAGAGGGCCAGTTCCTGGACTTGTGGGTGGTGGTGGTGATGTTGTTTTGTAAGTTGGATGGTATATATGTGGATATTTGGATCTAAAAAAATTAAATATGAGTTACGCTTATTATTTTGAAGCTATTCAATCTTTCATAAAAAATCTTAAAAATAAATCCCTGCACCAGGAACTTACCTCTGAGAGATGCTGTGATGTGACTGCTAAGGGAAATTCTTTCTGAGCAGTAAAACTGTGTATGAACCAAGACTAATTAGTATCTATTATTGTTCCTTATAATGTTACAAATTCAAAGATCCGTATGTGCAGAAGTTGCCACAAGGTGGGGACTTTTAATAGAGAGAACTGAGCAACATACGAGCGTGTAAACTGTTGGTTGATACCCACGAAACAGAAGAGGAGACAGGAGAAAAAAATCAATAAGGAAGAAAGGAATCTGTGTAAGTGGCAGCAGAGACATGTGGAAGTCTTGAAGGGTGACCAGCTGTTGCATCTTTGAGATTTGTCAAAAAAGACTTGTGGGGGAGAGTCAGTTGACAGGAAGCTGTCGCGAAGGCCTGCGAGCGGGATCTGAAAGTGACACCCTCGGGGTGGGCTGCGGCGCCCGAGACTATACTGGGAAAGAGCCCCGGGCAGATGCGGCGCTGAGGCAGGTCCTGGGCGGCTGCACAGCCTGTCTGCAAAGAGCTCGAATTGGCAGCAGGGGCGAGCGCTTGGCAGAGTCGAGGCGGCTTCTTTTTCTGGCTCTGCCACTCTCCCGTCTTACCGTCTTCAGCAATTGGCTTGAGGCAGAAGAGATGATCTCTCTGAGGTTTGTTCTCTCTCCTAAGATGGGCCGAGGAGAGCAGATGTGTGCGTGGCCCCACGGCCAGAGCAGAGAGCTGTGCAGGGAGCACCGGGGGTCCTTCTCTCTGGCTCCCACTCTCTGTGTGTAAAGGTGAAGGGGCTACAGGCAGGGCCTGGGACCTGTCCCGGTCTTCACAAAGGGCCGCCGGTGAAGCCCTATATTCAGAAGTGGGTAGAAACCGGTGCCCCTTTGGAAGATCACCTGTTCACACAGCTACTAACCCAGCAGAAACTGGGTGAAATTTTGTTCCGGCTGGGGATTGAGAGAACTTCAGTGACCACGCCAAAAGAGAAGAAATAAAAATACTTCTTTGCTTTTTACTGCTAAACTTGCGTGATAGTTTTGAAAATCTGTGCAAAGATGCCCGCAGATAGGGGTTGGAGTTCTTTGGGGACGTTCACTCCCGGCATCTGTGAAGCGACTGACTTTCTGATGGATGACAGGTCTGCGTGCTGAAGTTTAGCGCTGACCCTCCACCAGCTCCTGCCTGCCAGTCTCCTGCTTCTTGGTGTCCCTCACATGGGACAGAAAAGTGTTCAGATCGAGGCAGGCACCCAGTGGAAAAAGAGCTGGTAGCATTCCTACATTAGCAAAGCAAATGTGCACTGTCACCAGGAATATTTAATAAGCCCCACCGTGTACCACTTAGAAAGCATGTGGCACACAATTTCACTCAACTTGCACAGCCCCCCTGGGAGAGAGAAATCATCTCCCCGTGTATAAATGAGGATACTGCAGCTCAGGGAGGAATGCTCATCCTGAACCACCCATTAGATCGCCAAGTTCCACTACACTGTGCTGTGTGTTGAGTTTATTGCATCTAATTTTTACAGGAATCTAATGTTGTCCTGACTATTCTGAAGAAGAAATGCACTGGTAATATTATTCTTGTTTTATTAGAAAGACAATGAGGATGAGAAAGGTTATTTTGAAAATCCAGTTCCTTACTGATACCTCACAGCGTGTCAGGCAATGTTCTCAGCCCTCAGCATTTGGGCAGCACCCTCAAAACAACATTCTGAAATTGGTACAAATTATTATTTCCTCTTCTTGAATGAGGAAGGAGAGGCAGAGAGAAGTTCAGTGGCTTATTCAGCGTCATCCAGCTGGTGAAGGGTTGAACTAGAAATCAAGCTTAAATCTTCAGATTCTAGTACCCCAAATCCTAACACTACACCATACCTAATATATGTCAAATGCAGTAGAGCCTCTGTCACTTGAACACCCAAGGGACTGTAATAAACTGGTCAATGAACAGGTGTGGTCAACATAAGGAACTAGGCCTACTGTACTGATATGTACACGTGGTGCATGCGTCTGGTCTGTGAAAATTAGGTCAACTTGAGGAGGTGGTCAATTGTAGGAAGGTGGTCAACTATGGAGGTTCTATTGTATGTCCAAGTGAAGAAGTGACCCTTGATACTTGAGTAGGAAAAAAAGACTTGATTAATTTACTCTTCCCCTCCCCTCCTTCCATACATGCATTCCTTTCTTTAACCCATCTTTCTATAGTAAGCAATAAAGAGATACAAGAGAACTGAGAGAAGAAAGATGGTAGGACCCATGAACTTGAACATGTCCATTTCTTCCCAGACAATTGGTCTAAAACTATCATGCTGCTTCTAACCCTGACCAATGAGTTGTAAGGCAAGGTCTCTTGGGGCTGCTTCTGGAAAAACATATTGTACTCTCCAGAAAAAGTCACTCAGTCACTCTTTTCCTCTGTAGGTGGCTGTGATACAGGGGACAATGCTAGACATCTTGTCACAGCCTGAGAGTGAAATAGACCTGAGAATGATAACATCAAGAGGCAGAAGGAATCTGGATCCTAATAATATTGTTAAGCTGCCAGAATAAGCACACAGAAGGCCTGCCCAGTTAAGGCCTTCTTGCATCAGAAATAATAATTGTTCTATTGTTTAGCTACCCTGGGAAAGGCTTCTTGTTACCTGCATTGGCAGCCTAAAGCATCCAGACAGGAACAAAGGTCATTCTCTAGTAGATGGTGAAGTCTGGAATGAAAACAAGGCTAAAAGGAAGATCACCTTTAGTGTACAGTTGCAGCAGCCTGCATCAGACAAGGGGCTAGGCTACCACATGCAGAAGAAATACATTCATCCGTGCAGAAGGTTGAACAAAGGCTCCTTGCAACTCTGGGTTATCATTCTTCCATAGGACACATAAAAGAAGTTCTCAAGTTTTTATAATTTAGAGAAGTCAGAAACAAGTATACATTTTTAAAAATTAATAAAATGCTTAAGCTATAAAGTTAAGGCTTATAAACTTATAAAAATATAAATTATATTTTATATTTGTATACTGAAAAACTAAATAAAGCACCTATGAGGCCCCATTCTGATAAGTAAATGAATGATGCCATTGAATCAGTTTGAGAGCATCAGGATTTCCCAGGTCAGTTACATTTTCCCTCCCCTTTCTTCCTTGCTAACCCTTCACCGAAATTATTTTTTACAGCAATGACAAGTTCCAACCCTTTCCTTTTCTTGTTGGCAAAGCAAAGCTAAACTGCTGTCACCCTTTCTCCCTCAAGATAAGTGCACACACATACACCGAATACTATCTGCATAAGAATAATATTAGATGGGATCCCATCCAACAGCCTCAGACCTGAAAGGGCTCGTGGATCTGATTTAATTTCATCACATATTTGATGTCTGGATCGTCTCTATAATTTCCCAAACCTAATTTTCATATCCCTAGGCAAGATACAGTTACTTCTTCATCCAGAAGCCTGATCCATTTTATTATTTGTACAACTCTGAGAAAGTACTTTTCCATTGAGCTGAAATCTGTAGTTCTGTTTCTTTCCCTTCATGGGTCTCAAAGTCTTACCTACAAAGCCATACAGAAGGAGACCACTCTCTTTCATGTGACAACCTCAGGAATGGGGTAAGAAAACCTTTTTTCTGTCCCCTGGAATATTCACTTATTCCACCTTCATGTCTCCAGTTCCTTTGAACACAATGTAGAAGATTGAAAAATCCCCTTTCATTTTGATCATAGTCTAGTTTGTTTCAACATCCCTTTAAAGTATAGTGTCTTAAGGCTGAACAGTTTGTACCGAGCTCAATTTCTAGATTTTTGGGAAAAATTTTGTGTTAGAATATGTATGATTGGGAGGCAAACCAGGCTGACTGGTTCATTGGCTCCAGCTGGGCTCAGCCAAATATGGGCACTCAGGGAAATCAGAGTGTGGAACGACACGGTGTCTCCCCCATTGAGACTAGAACCCAGGCGTAGCTCCTGCTGAGCTCTGTAAGTATTGGCAGCTAATGACTCTTTGCCTCCCCTTTCTTCAGAGTTTTATCCTTGGCCTAGAGGGGAGTTACCTAGTATGAGAGGTTGTAAGCCACCCCAGTGATTACCTCTCATTAAATAGGACTTACATGGCAGCCCTGTATTTTAAGTTGGGAGGAATTCTCATGCTCCAGAACCCTCTGTGGATCAACTGAGAACATATTCTTACCTCCTCCCTAGACTCACCCTGCCTCCCATACTTTCTTTTTCCTGAGAGTACGTCTTCATCTCAAAAATCAGCTTTAACCCTAAATAGGATGAAGTGAGTTTTTAGTTGTGCCTTTCACACAGAAAATGGGGTTAACATGTCTTGAGTGACTATTGCATCTTTGCTAAGCATTTAGAATACGTACATATACTTCCACATTTTACATACTTGTTTCCAGACTTACTATAGTGATTTGTCTGAAACAATACAGCTAGTAACTGGGACTAGAAAAGCAAACTTTCTTAAACTTCATAGTCAGTGTTGCTTATGTTGCATTTTCCTCTTCTATGAAAGGTAGATCCACTATCTATGATTCTTAGTTTTTATGAGCCACTTCAAAGTTTCCTTTTCACTTTGAAATATTTATATGAATGTTCTCTAAAGAACTCAACATACAGACGTATGGACACAGTTGAGGTGTTACACGTTTGGTCGTTACTCTATTCTCCAATTTCATCTCTTTTTATAAATACTGTAATTAATTGTAGTCACGCATCATGGCACTTACCACAAGCATTTTAACCATCACTGAGGATGCATAGACACTCGTTAATTAAATTTGTCCTCAGATAAGGTTCCATGTACTCATGATCCACACTTCCTTATGAGCTCTGTTTCCAGATTTCTGGTTGGGAAATAGATGAGAGAAGGTTCTTTGGAAAGGCAGCATCA
This sequence comes from Arctocebus calabarensis, assembly GCA_963573935.1. NCBI lineage: Eukaryota > Metazoa > Chordata > Mammalia > Primates > Lorisidae > Arctocebus > Arctocebus calabarensis. The sequence continues at coordinate 10,769 of CAUYON010011515.1, forward strand.
AAAACATAAAGTTCTAATTAGCAAGAAAAAAGAATGCAATGCAAATGTCATCCTGGAGAATCTTTTTGGAAGAGAAGGTTTTTATGAAAGATGACAGAAACCTCCTGATTTGACAGAAAATGTCATTCACCTCATAGTTCTCTCTCTCTCCAGCTGAAATTGGTTGAGTGAAATTTGATCTAAGTGTCATAGGACTTGGGATGAGCCCAGACTAGAGTAGGAATGTGGGTTTGAAAAACAGGTCTGGTCTGACATCTCAAAAACAGCACCGGGGAAGACAGATCAGAACTTTGCAGTTAATGTGAGAAGGTACTGGAAAGTAAAAAATGTGCTGAAATCTAAGCAAAATAGTCAGGAATCTGAAGGAGTAGGAAGGAATTAGAAAAAAAAAAAGAAAGAAAGAAATCTGGGAATCTAGCACAAGAAATTCCTGAATTTCTTTAAGAATTTTCTTTAAGAGTTTGCATTGGTCTGGTTACCTGGTAGAGCAAGGTAGAACCTCGTTGCAAGAGGACCCATCACTTTAGAAGATGCTTGGTAGGAAATCCTTTGAATGTCAGACCTGGCTTCCCTTTGCTCTAGGTCACAAGGGCCATGAGAAATCTGGCCCCTTCCCACCTCTCCAGCCTCATCCTGAACCATACTTTTTCTTCCACTTCAACCATAAATCTCCCAACATCTACTTCACTCCTCGCTCACTGTTTTAATATTAGTTCAAATGTCATCATACTCAATATCAAAGACCAGATTGACCCAGGAAGTCTTTTTCTGTTCAAAGTACATTAAAATGTGCTGGACAAAATGCAGCAATTATTTTAAAAACAATGCTTACATTGTGTTTCCCTCTCCAACTATAAGAAATAAGGGCAAACTCAAAGCCAGTGTGATGGGTCGGAGCTAAAGTTTAATTGCTCCAGAAGGATCTGTGTTGCCTTTCCACCTTTTTCCCTCTTCTTTCCTTTTTCTTCCTTTTCAGGATAGTTCAATCCTATCACTATCAGCTGGGGTCCCAGAATTTTAGGTGGACTTGCCTAGTAAGAAAAAGAGAGCCATGGTGGCCTAGAGGGGGTAGTTTGAGCCTCAGCAGGATGAGAAGTATGTTTAATTATGGCTGTCCAAGCCTGGAAGGGTAAAGAGAGTGTCACACAGGGGCATGCCCTCAGAGATAGGCTAGTTTAGGGTCTCATAGCCCAACAATGCCTGAGAGAATAAGTCAGTGGTTTTCAACCTTCCTAATGCTACAATGTATTTTTATTGTTAAAAAGGGGTCGTGACCTGCAAGTTGAGAACCACTGGTATAAGTGCATGGAAAGAACCCAGCACAGGGAGCCAGAATTCAAGTGTGATGAATAGGACATCTGTGCATGTAGGGATAAGGCCTGATAAGCAATGTCAGAGCCGAGAGGATGAGGCAGGTAGTTCTTTAGGCAATTGGTCTTGTATGGAGGATCAGAGGCTGAGGTGAGCCCTACACAGAGAGATGATCTAGTGCTGAGCACCAGAGCTTAAACAGTGGTGAGTGGGGGCATCCATGGGGGAAGGGACCAAGCAAAGTAGGAGAGCTTTTCCCAAGAAATGGGAGAGGGACAGACAAGGTAAGTACTAGAGTCCATGTGTAGTGGAAAGGGATTCCACACACTGGGACAACCTGGCACAGCTATAAGAGTCTGAGGATGGTAAGGAGAGGGTACAAGTGAGAGGGAGTTGACAAAGATGCAGCATGGGGTATGAAGGCACACGTTGGGTAAGAAGGGACTCTGCATGGGGCAGGTGGTGAGATGGCAATGGGGGACATACAAGTGAGTTAATTGAGTAATGAAATATGTTAAGGATAATAGAAGCCAGATAACTCATAGTTAGGGAAGAGAGTTCTAAGCTCAGATAGGAAAAAATAGAATGAGAAATTTTCTGTTTGATTTTAACAGATTTAATTTATCAGTGTGAATTCATAGTTTTCAATAACATGGACAGGGAATAATAGAAATGCAAACTGCATTCAGATTTGTCACTTTAAGACACTCAGGCCAATAAAATCAAATAAGCAAAGACAAAAAAATGAATCAAGAAAGAAAAGGTTCAGGTATCAATATTCTAGATAGAGTGACTGTTGAGGGTCACAGCTCATTCTAAGCTCAATGCCTTAAATGCTAGGGGCCAAGAAGGTCTGTTAAGTTCATTAAATAGCCGATAGATACACTCAACCCACCCAGAGTTGCTCCAAAGCACCCTATGCCATGTAAAAATAGAGAATTATCTGTAATAGAACTGACCATGAGCCTGTGTGTGCCTTGACCTCTAATCTAAATTTAGACAACATTTTCACAGGAGGAACTTCAAATAGAAAAATTCTCATGAAGCCTTAGTCACTCTGATCCCCTTTTCAGGAGGCTCTGGGAAATTTCCTTACGACACAATCACCACTGTATCAGTCCATCTACATTTGCTGTGGTCATCACATTCTTCCTATCTCAACAAGTCTCCCCCCCTCATTTCCTGTCTCTAGCCTTATTTAATCAGATGCTAGTAGAACCAAGTTCTCAATTAATTATTGCAAGGCTCCAGGTGTCATATGTCTAACAATCCAGGAATTTAGATCCAATTAGATTCTCTGAAGGAAAAAATGAGTTTGTAATTCAGTATGTGGATTCAAATAAGTTAGTGGAAATGCCAGTGGACTTCTGCTAAGAGATGGGAAGCTGGGAGGAGGACAGGGACCAAACCCAGAGCTAAACAAGGGGTGGTGATGGTGTTGGTGATGGTGATGTTGATGTTGATGGTGACAGTGACAGTGATGGTAATGTTGAAGGTGCTGGTGATGATGTTGGTGGTGGTGGTGGTGATGTTGATGGTGATGGTGACAGTGACAGTGATGATTATGTTGATGATGCTGGTGGTGGTGATGTTGATGATGGTGATGTTGGTGGTGGTGATGATGTTGATAGTGGTGGTGATGTTGATGGTGATGATGGCAGTGATGGTGGTGGTGATGGTGATTTGATGGTGATGGTGGTGGTGATTGGTGATGTTGATGGTGATGATGATGATGAGATAATGTTAATGATGTTGGCAATGATAGTCATGAAAAGAATGATAGTAAATCTGTATTTGTACTTTTCATGTGTTACTCACTGTGCTGAGTGTTATGTGTGTACAATCTCCTTTAATCCTGACATTAATGCTAGCAGTAAGCAGTAACCCAGTTTTATAGTTGAGGAAATGGAAGAGAAGTTAGTAATTTTTTCAAGTTTCACGGTCAATAAATGGTAGCACCTGACTCTAGATTTTAATTCATAATTGTAAATACATCCTCTTAACCATTTTGTGCCATGGCATTTTGAGGAACAAAGAGAGAAGAAATTATCTGAGGATCAAAGACCAGACCTGGAGAGGAAACGAAGAGAAACTACTAGAAGAGAAAAAGTGATAGGAGGAGACCTAAGTAAAACTTTAGTGCCTGGAAAGTTGAAGCAGGAATGTAAAGAAAGGACCAATAGACAGTGAAATGCAATGCCCTGATTGAGGTCTTACAGGAGGCTTAATAAACTGGATAATTAGAATGTCAGGGATGATCTCAGAGATGATGATTTCAGCATATAATTTTGTACATTTAAAATAATTTATCTACCTTCTATTCTCTCTTTCTTTGCTTTCTAAAAATAATCTTCAAGTCAATGCTTGTTGTTGAGTTTCACTAGAATGGGAAGCATTATTAATATAAGGATGAGGATGTCAGATTGAGATGTCGATATCCAAATCTCATTTCCAGAAAAATCTTCAGACTCAAGCTACAGTTAGAGCATTTTCTTCTGACCAGTGAATCAAAACATGCCACCAGACCACACTGAAGGAACACACACACACACACACACAAGCACATGTGTGTGAAAGAGTGAAATACTTTTCCAGATTCTGAAATATACTCAAAAAACATTGTGATTCTTTCCCTAAAACTTGTCTCTGATTCCAATTGAAGTAATAATAACTCCTTAAACTTTACAGAATTAATGCCTTGTCTACTCTCTTTGACACAATATGATTTTACACAAAATAGTGATTCATGAGGTTTGCAACCAGATTTTCAAAGTTTTATACTTTAAATTGGCATGTAGTAATTAGCCATATCTTTGGGGTATAGTGTGATGTCTCAATACATGCATACATTGTGTAGTGATCAAATCATGATATTTATCATATCCTTCACCTTGAACCCTTATAATTTCTTTGTGGTGAGAACATTCAAACTCTTCTCTTCTAGTTGTTTTGGCATATATAAGTCAATATTGTCAACTGTGGTCACCCTCTGTGTAGTAGGACACCAGAATTTATTGCTCATGTCTGTTGGCCAATTGCTTCCTAAAACCAGATATTTTAAAAGAATCCTTTTCCTTTCCTTCACTCACACCAGTAATAAAGTTGAGTTTATTTGACTGGATTACTTCAAGAAGGTCAAGTTGCAAGGAGTTCATCACCATTAGAAATTTCTGAACATCATCAGGACCCTTAGAAAGGGTCAGTCATTAGGATTCCTGGCAGTGAACCTTGACTTTAGACAGCATTGGGGTGTCACAAGCTTGCCTGTGTCACCATGTCAGCTTTTATTATGCACCTTGCCAGGAAGAGGGAAAAATAGGAAAATGAGTTTCACAGGTAGGACACTCCTGGTAACCTAGTGACTTAACTATCTTATGAAAAACATAACCTGGAGTGGGAGCTCAAATTGTAGGAGTCAGGGCTTCCCCAATCTGTGATTCCATGTGTCAGCTACTGAGTTTATTCACCTGGTATTGAATTATCACCTGGTATTGAATTTCTTCCTTTTTTTTTTTTTTTTGAGACAGAGCCTCAAGCTGTCACCCTTTGTAGAGTGCTGTGGCATCACAGCTCACAGCAGCCTCCAACTCCTGGGCTCAAGCGAGTCTCCTGTCTCCACCTCCCAACTAACTGGGACTACAGACGCCCACACGATTTTCTGTCTTCTCCATCACACCATGGATCCTATCATAACAAGGGCTGTGCCTGTTTTGTTCAGCATTGATGCTCTAGCCCCAAATATCATACCTCATTCTTCTTTGCAAAACAGTTCAACTAGGCATTAAAAAGAATTGCCAGGAATGGCCTAAAATGACTTTAACCAATTTTGTGATTTTTGCAAGAACCTGCTTGGACTTTCCCTTAAAATATGGGCTAGATCTATTTTTGAATGGTTATAATGGGATTCAAATGGTGCAGTGTGAGTGAAGGAACAGGAGAAGTCCCATTTCCTGATAAAGCTTATTCTGTAAACCTCACTGAAGATGGAGACATTCACCAAGTGAATGATCCAGCATCCTTTAAAATCTATTCCAACTGTGAGATGCCATGATTCTGTACCTTATTTAAACATAAAGAGGAAATATCTTAAACAGTTCTTTGGGGCAATTAAAATCTCTCTTGATGTAAATTTCTCTCTATGACTTTTTAGGGAATCTTCTAACTCACAACTACACTGTTAATACTGAATACTTGACTAAGGCTAAACTTCACATAATAATAATGGTAGACTTTAATGAGCTGTATCACCATCCACAAAACAGTCAACATTCTCTCTTTTAAGTCTTTAACATCCATTATTAAGATTCTCATTTTTGCATGTGAGGAAAATGAGAGTATTACACACAACACTATTTTGAGGAAGAGGTAATATCAGGCATTTACTTGTGAAACATCACCATTGTTCAAGTGTGGGTAGATTAGGTTTAGAAAGTCTGGTTTTCCCACCACTCCTCAGGTTAAAGTTTCTATTGGCATGCATATTCGTTTCCTACTGCTGCTGTAACCAATCACCACAAACTTGGTAGCTTAGTCCAACACTGATTTATTACCTTACAGTCTGGATCAGAAATCTAAAATAGTTGGTAGGACTGCGTTCCCTCTGGCCACTCTATGAGAAAGTCCATCCCTTTACTCCCCTGGGCTCAAGCGAGTCTCCTGTCTCCGCCTCCCAAGTAGCTGGGACTACAGGTGCCCGCCACAGCACCCGGCCATACAATCCTGTTGTATTGTATTTAGAGGCTGCCCACATCCCTGGCCAGTGGCTCCTTCCTCCACCTTCAAAGTTGGTAGCACAGCCTGTCACCTCCTGTCTGACCTCCTGCCTTCCTCTTATAAAGATTCTTTTGGGGGGTCTGTGAGATGGTTTGAGATGATCCCTCATCTCAAGACCCCAAACTCACTCACATTTTTAAAGTTCATTTTACCATGTAATGTGACAAAATTACAGGTTCTGGGGACTAGGAAGTGTACAGCTGTGATGGGGTGGAAGATGGGACTGTTGTAAGACTCTCACGGTTTTATCTTACAAACTCTCTTTGCCACCACATGAGCTACTCAGAAAATGGCCACAACCAGAACTCAAGTACAGTGTCATGAAAATAATTCAACTTGAAGGACTGAAGCACAGTGTCATGGAAATAATTCAACTTGAGAATACAAAAGATGGGTTTTGAATTCATTTATTTTCTATGTGGGTGACCTCAGCATTGTCACTTACCTCATTTAAGTTTTCACTTTCTCTCCAAAAAAGAAGGAGGAGGAGAAGTTGTTAACAAGCTATCTCAATTCACTTGAATCTAATAAAAGTTACAAAGCTAAGCCACTAAGAGCCTACTATGCTGGTTTATGTTAGGTGATTTCTGCGGTGGACATCTGAGCTTCCAGCTGACCCTGCAACTCACTTGTTTCCCATCTAAAGGAATAAGGAAACAGTTCCAGACAGGTTAGCAAATTTGATTAGGATTACACAGCAGTGGAAGGGGGATTGGGCCCAGGTCTGCCCCATCCCAAGGCTCCTACTTTTCTCATAATTCCTGACTGCCTTCTTTTCTCATGGATACAGTTAAACCACATGTGTGACAATATTTTTACACTACTTAGATGTAAAGAGGTATTAGTGTTACTATTATGATTACCGCAGGTAAGAGATTTTCTTCTGGCATCTGTATGTTTGTGCCTGCCAGCATTATAACCCTGCAAGTGTATGTGAGTACTTCCAAAAATAACATTATTCAAAGAGGAAAGGCTGTCTTCTTATATTATTAAGTTAATGTTTTTCACTTAAAGTAGACTTGAAAAAGCTTTCCAAATATGTTATTAAATATCTCAAACCTCTAAACCACAGAAATATCCCCTGGGAAACCCATAGCACTGGGCATCTACCATTAGGGCTATACTGGAGAAAATGATACTAAGCATCAGTGGGGTTTCTTCAGTCCTGTCCTCTGCCTGTTCCCCGATTTTTCTCCTGTGAATCACTTTCTTTGTTTCTGCAGATAGTAGTCTCCCTCTGCTGGGGCTGTGTGGACCAACCAGCTCGGATCCACACGTGTGTTCTCACGGGCTCCTCGCTGACTTTTAAACATCCCCTAAGCAATCAGAGCTTCTCTATTTCCATTCTCATTGCTTTTGAGATTTAGGAGAAAAAATATTTATCCTCTATAATGTATGGCCTCAAGACCTAATGTTAGTATTTGCTTAATTTTCCCTCCCTAAAATAGGACATCACTGAGACAGCGCTAACAATGGCCAAACACTGTTGTTTACAAGAATGCCAAGGAGACAGACCGTGCCTAACGGGGAAGGAACGCAGACGTCAATGACAGGCGATTGAAATGTTTCTGCACCAACATTAATAGGATCCTCCCATTTTATTTCCTGCATCCATCTTAGAGCCCATTTTCCTTCCTCTGCTTGGAGTGTTTTTCTTCACTTCTGCCCAGTGAACCTCATTTCAACCTTCCTGACTTACACCCCTGCTAAACTGTGGTTTCTTATCTAATGACTTATACCACGGGTAACATTTTAATATTGATGTTTACTTTATTCTGAGAGCAAGCATTGGATCAAAGGTCAGACCTTTTGCCATTTATAGCAGCAGGTGGTTTCTGCAGTGGAGGCAGAGCACTGGCTGCCAGCCCACCCAGCCACACAGAACAGTGGTGAGGGAAGATGCCATGGGCAGGTACAGAGAGAGGAATCTCCAGGTTATGAGCTCAGGAATTTATATAGGAACCACTGGACAGCTTTTCTCTCTCTCTCTCTCTCTCTCTCTCTCTCTCTCTCTCTTTTTTGCAGTTTTGGGCCGGGGCTGGGTTTGAATCCACCACCTCTGCTATAAGGAGCCATCGCCCTACTCCCTTGAGCCACAGGCACCACCCAAGATAAACCTTTCTTCTTTAAATCTTCTCTGGGAAAGGTCCCATGTTGTTATAATGTTTTATAATGTAAGCAAATGGGTCCTGGTTTTATTTTCCTTTGAGTCTTAAATCCCTACCTTCAATGAGATAACTTCTCATTCTCTTTTTGAGACATTTTACCATCATAAGTTTGCTATTCAGTCATTCTTTAACCCAAACTGCCAATATTTTTTTTTCCACAAAGTATATGATCATGAAGAAATATGAAAACTTTCACATTGCTTCCCCAAATCCCCCAGGCACATTTGGTCACTCTCCCTCAGGGTCACCACGTATGACACTTGTCACTCTCATAACCACTGTCGATCCGTCTAGGCAGATGGTGGTGAACTTGAGGGAGGGTGACCCAAGGCTATTCTCTCTAGCAGCCCAGACATGGTTCCTGGCACAGCACGGAAGGTCAGTAAAGGTACATTGAGTAAGCAGAAGAGTGAGCACTTATCCCACAAGTGTACCATGGAAGGAAATAGGCTAGAAAAACTTTAAAACCAAGCACTTGTGTGGTACATATTCGAAGGGTCAGGAGAAAACTTCTAAATATGGATCAAAAATGTTTTCATATAGTAAACGAGAAAATATCATGAATGGTATGTCAACCAGGTTGATAAAAATATCTCAGATAGCATGTGAAGCCCCCACACTGTACCCCATGATTGAACTAATGTACACAGCTATGATTCAATAAAAATAAAATAAAATAAAATAAAA
>CAUYON010011522.1:0-13281 GCA_963573935.1 Arctocebus calabarensis
GCTGTCATCCCCTGAGGGCCAGGTGTGGCCGAAATTCAGCAAAGCCAGCCGGCCAGCCGCTTTTCGGCTTATTCTCACCGCTCCCAAGCCGGGAGAACTGCACCGACCAGCAGCAACCCACGCCCTGTCCACACCCCTCGAGAAAGCGTTCAAGAATCTGGACTCTGTGGGGGAGAGACCTCCAAACCTCAGGGTGAGAGTAGAGGGGAGTGCCGGGAGTTCCAACCTGCAGGTAGAGAATATATACAGTTCTATACAGCTTTATGCCGCTTTATGCCTGGCAGGAGAGTGCCGTGGCACAGGGGAATGAGGTCTGGTTTTTAGAGGGTCTTTCCCATAGGGTAGAGTGGGAGGACCTCTGAACTCTGCTCGCTTGTTTGTATGGAGGTATGGAGGTATGGCGTATACTGCGAGCTGTTCTCTTGGGGGAGGGGACTCCCGTCTGCTTGGTGATGTGCTCTGTACCTTTTATTTGTATCCTTGGGGTTGCAGGTCGCTCCAGCAGTGTTGATGTGTGTTCCTTGACCTTGTCTCTTGGCTCAGCTCCAAACCGTTGGCTTTCTCGCCAAATTTCTGTCCTTTAACTCTCCTTCTGGACAGGATCGTCTGCAGAAAGCTGGCTACAGACCGCCATCTTGGCTCCTCCCCCCTTGTCTCTCCATTTTTGAATATTAATGAGATAAAACATTATCCTAATTCTTAGCACGTATGTGGAATCACTCTGTATATCAGTCTAAACTAATTTAAAGGAACTGCCTGTTTAATTTTCACAACATTCCATTCTTCCTTCAAAGAATGAAGGAAGAAGATAATTGTTGATGAATTTTTCTCAAATTTTGATTTTTCATTTTGTAGCTGAAAATGAACAGTAGACCTATAAACCAATGTACTTATAAAAATAATAGTTTCTGGGAAACAAAGAAACTAATGTTTCAAACTGTTGGCAAATACACAAATACATGGGTTTCAGGATTGAATATCCGTGAGAGACAGGATTGCATAGAGACTCAATATAACGGAATCAAGTCCAACACTTCAAAATCAAACACAGAATTATTTAAGTGGTTGAGTACCAAATTAATATAAGACTCAATAGCTTAACTAAGCAAAGCAACAGTTAGTAAAACATAATGGCATAAAACACACACTGACAAAATAACTCAATATAAATTTTACAAGGCATCTATACGATGCGGAATAATAAAACTTTAAAATGAGGGACACAGAAGAAGGTTAGTGGAAAATGAGTGTCACTCTGCTGGACTGAAAATTACAAACTTGATCAAGATCACGGTTGAGCAGCCAGTTTTTATAGTGCATTCTCTACACAGTGGTCAATGGACACCCCACGGATGTTCAATAAATGTATAAGCAACACTGTTCTTGCATACCCCAAGAGGATTGTAGAATTCTTTGGAAAAATAAGCATGCAAGAAGAGGTAGGACACTTCTAAAAAGGAAGACAGATGAAGCTGAACTAATTCTCCCACTTTATCAAAGACGTAGCAGAAGGCAGGGAGGGACTGAACATGCGTGGAACAGGTCCGAGGGAAGCCTGCACTCAACCCCACCGGGGCAAGCGAGCCCCTTCAAAGCGAGCAGACTCAGGAGCGGGATCGCACTACCTGACGTAAGACCGTGTCAAGGATGGAGGAACGGACGCAGGCAGCAAAGGCCATCCTGCACAGAGAGAAAAGCTGTGTGCCGGGGTGGGGGAAGAAGACAGAAGAGACTGTGGGACTTTGCATAGAGACTCGGGGCTGTTCTGGGACAGGGAAACAGCACAGGTAGACTCCCTGCGGCGCCCGTGGATGCAGCGTTTTGAACAGCTTGGCCACGGGGAGATTCTCTATCCCGAATCTTAAATTCCAGCTAGTCCCACCACAAGCACACGAAGAGCAGCCCGAAGTTTGGACTAAGTTTGTGGGGGGTCAGGACGCAAAAGCCATAGTCCCTGGGAAATTCCTGAAGTTTACTGGACCAGAGTCAGCGGATTTGGGGTGCACGTGACCCGGTGAGACACAAGCTGTGCGGCAAAGCCAGTGCCCATGTCACCCCACCCTCAACGCCAGGCAGGACAGGTCGGGGACAGTCTTCCTCCAGTGGGTGAAAGGAAAGGAAAGAATTCAGAAGACATCGCTTTGGCACTTGTGCGCCAGCTCAAAATTAGTGAAAATAAAGTATTAAGCAATTCCTAAAGCTGCCGAGGCCAGGCCTTAGTTCCTGGATGGCATTTCTGGACCCGCCATGGGCTGAAGGAAACATTCTGTCCTAAAGGGAAGAAACTAGTCACGGTAGGATTCACCACCTGCTCACTAAAGAGCTTTGGGCTTTGAATAAATATCAGAGGTTTCCAGGCAACAGTCCCCATGGGCTTTGGATGGGACCGGGTTGGCTGCAGTGTGACCTGGCACTGGTGGCTGTGAGGGAAGGCCCACATCACCCCACAGTACAGCAAGGGGAGCGAGGGAAGAGAGAAAGAGATTTTTCTTCTTAACTCAGAAAGTTCTCAGGTATCTTACCCAGTTCCACCAAGGAGGGAATCATTAGGAGTCTGCAAGAATCACAGCACGTCTGGGGCTGGGCCACCTGCAGTGCTGATACAGCGTCAGGCACCAGACCTAGAGCACAACACTCAGTTCCCTTTGAATGCCTGGAAAGCCTTCTCTAGAAGGATAGGTTCAGACAAGCCGACTGTGAAGGTTAAAATTAAATACCTGAGTCTTTAATGCCCAAATATTGATGGGCACCCACAAGCTTCATGGACATTCAGGAAAACGGGGTATCAAACAAACTCAGTGAGGCGCCCATGACAGAACCTGGAGTGGTGGAGAAATGCGATATTTCAGAAAAAGAATTCAAACTAGCCACCCTGAAGAAGCTCAGTCAACGTCAAGACGCACAGAAGGAATTGGGAAGCCTGTCAGAGAAACTTTAACAAAGACATTGAAAGAAAAAAAAAATCAAGCGGCAGTTGTAGAGCTGAGGATTCCATTGACAGACTGAGAAGTGAATCAGTCTCTCCAGAGCAGAACTGATCAAGCAGAAGAAAGAATTAGTGCGCTTTAAGACAGGCTGTTGGAAAATGCCCAGTCAGAAGAAAAGAAAAGAATAAAAAGGAACGGAGTGCACATGGAAGCTTAGTAGAAAAGAATACGGTGCAATTAAAAATAATCTCGAAATGGGAAAAGGCTTTCTAATCATTAGTAAGAAGGCTTATGGGAGAAGACAGGTGGATTTCCCATGCTAAAAAGTGCGCACAAGGAACAAAAATATAATGATAAAAAAGTCACAAACAAGCAGTTGGGGAAGTGTGTCTGAATTCCAGGCACCGAGGGGTAGTGCTGCTCCATTAACGAATTTCATCCTTACAGAGACAAAGAGGCAAAAGGTCCAGGGCACAGACCACGCCTGTTAAGGTCTCAGGTTTGTACCGTCAGGGCCGCAGATGTGACTGCAGGACTTGACTGATCCACACGAGGCCAAAGGAGGTGGCAGGACTGGGGGAAGCGGTACTGCAACGGCCGCCGAGAATTCCCCACAACCATCAGTGTTAAAGAAGCTTTGCCAGTGAGTAATTCTCCTGTTTAATTCAGAGTAAACCTATGTAATGTGGGGAAGGACAGCTGGAAACCTTTGCCCACTGGCCAGCCCATCCCACGCATGAATCCTTGTGTGGGACTTTATTCTGGGCTCCACAGCATTTCTGAGGAGGTGGACTGGCAGGAGTGTCCCCTCTGTCATCCCAGACCCTGTTGACATCCCTCGCTGACACGTGCTCAGACTGCCTTGCTTCAGGGCAACTTCCAGAACGTCCTCTCTGGCTGCTGTTCCATTTCACTCTCCCCCGTTCCCCTTCTAGGTGTTCGTATCTGCAGCTTGTACCTAAAAGTAAAGTGCGCGGCTTCTTCTGTTCTTCCAGTCACCCTGAAGGAACTTTGTCCTTGCTGGTCTCTGCAAAGCCACTTCCTGTTTAACTGTCATGTCCAGTACGACAAGTCAGATGACGTTTCGTTCATGAATGCAATTAAACTGCATTTCCGAAACGTGATTGCACACGAGAAACCAACTTCTCACCGACTGAGGAAAAAAAGCCAAACAAAACACATCACACTCATCCCATTGTCCCCCAATAAAGCCACATCTCTGTGTTCAGCTTTAGGCTCTTCTCGTTCACAGGTCACACACGCAAACAGCTGGGATGAGGAGTCGAGGAGCTCTCGGTGCTGGGAGAAGTCCAGCCACTGCAGTTGCTCCATTCCAAGGGATAATGGCATAATTTCATAATAATCGTTACTTGTTATTAATGTATTGTCCCACCAGGATTTTACCTCTATAATGTGTATTATGACTATTAGAATGGCAGTATACCATCCTTCATTAGACTGTGATAACTAAAGTGCTCTTGCCATACCCCAGGGCTGATGTTCTGCATTAGTAATGACTGGACAGTAACACGAGAGCAGCATTACGGAGCCAGCACTCGGTCTGCCCAGAGTGGCAAGGAAGCTGCGGCTTCCTAATGAGGCAGGGATGGTGGCTGAATAGCAATTGCTTTGGCATCACATGGATCTTCTGTGCCCTGCACTTCCCTCCCAAATTCAGAGACACTGCACGAGAAAGGGAGGAAACAGTTAGCAAAAACCACCAGCTCCAAGCAATGCAAGAAATGCAACTAACTACCTTTTTGAGATACACTAACGTATTTTGATATGTTGATTAATGTGCCAAAAATGATGGCCCTAAAGAATATACGGAACTAGTCAGATGTGGTGTCAGTTCTGAGTGAAGAGCTGGGAGCATTCAAGGGGGAATTTCTGTGTCTGTAACCAGAATTATATTTTATTTTTTTCAGCCAACAGGAAATGATTAGATCCTAGTGAACAATCAGGTAGTGTAAACATAATGATTGAGAAGATTATGTGGGCACCAAGAAGAAAAAGTCTACATCCAAAAATATGATATGGTTTTTACAGGATTATATTTTATTTTACTTTTGGAAATTAAAAAAATTGATATTAATATATAAATGACAGTAAGCAATGACCTAAATGATAAACTTTTAGAGACCTGAAAATGAGTCAGCAACTCCCTTGATGTTTTCCAATGATCTGTTACAGTCCACCATAGTGGACCCTGGCACAGAGAGGTGCCACAGGTGATCAGCCACATCAGACACGCGTCTCAGCCTGTGCCAGCTTGACACATGCCTTGTCCAGCCTGCTCTGGGTCTGGTGCAGGCGTAGCTAATTCTTTAGGTGTTGTGAAGGTATGTCAAGCTTTCTGTGGAGTAGCAGAAAAATGAGTCTTTGGAAATTCAGAATTATCTTGGCATTTAGAAATTGCTTAAATTTGCAGAAAGTAAGTATTAGAGAATACAAAACAAATAAACGAACAAACAAAAAAACCCAAACCAAAAAACACCTAAGATAATTTTGGCTCAGTTTAGCAACTGTCAAACAGTGTTCTTGGCAACTGAGTTTGGTTAGCTGCTTTTCCCTGAGCAATACAGCTGGTGGCTGACCCAGACCTGGATCTGTAGGAACAAGTCACTCATGATTGTGCCAATGCCCTCTGTAGTTTTCAAGGTTGACAAAGTCATGGATGTGTGAGAATGAGGACAGTGGGAGGGTGTGGCTGTAGGAGGCTGTCTTGGCTGAAACAGAGGCCACCCATCCCCTGCTGGCCTCAGGGGAGAGCAAGTGGAAAGACGAATGCACAAGAGATTCTAATGGATATAAATGTGGAAATTGCATCACAATTTAACTAGCAACCCATTTTTAATGCCATCCCACTCTGTTGCTTACCGGGTGTGCATACAAGGTGAGCACTCAGCGGCATGCATGAAAATGTTGGTCCTGGAAAATGTTCAGGAAGCGAAGCAACAAAACAAAGAGAACCAGGTACCACACCTGGGGCAGCTGTTGAGTCCTCGTGATGCTCTTGAAGGGAGTGATACATCCTTTTTAACGCCCGTCCTCTCAGTATATTCAAGTGAATTAAAATTATCAAGAAGGAGCTGAGTATCCCAGCTAAATATTCTTCATTAACTCAATTTTGTATGAGAGAACTCCATTCCTAGTAGTGAAAGTGAGTCCCCCATGAGAAACACTTCTGACTTTTATTCTACTTGAATAGCATATTTATTTACCCTAAATGAATATCTCTTGGGATAGAACATGAAATTAATAGGACATTCTAGGCATTATTCTTTTAGCCAGAAGATTTTGCACATTTGGCCTCATATTGAATTTGAGTAGGCATTGATGCCCTGGGTTGCTTATGCATAAATATTCCGTAGGTCAAGATTATCGCACTAAAGGTAAATCACCTAATTTGATTCCACTCAAAGTGGTACCACTATCTACTGTTGTATTGACTGGAATTTCGTCTTACAAGGTGAAGTAAAGGTAACATTTAGAGCTTTATTTTTATCCTTCTTGGCTTTTATTGCACTCTACATTTATTTATTTTCTCTTCAAAATTATACCCAACAGGAACAAGACCTTGCTGAGCCATAGTGAGACTCTTGCCACCAAGAGTTCGTTATGCTGGATTCTTCTTGGTGGCTGACCTGCTTTTCCAGGCTTGACTTTATTTTTAGTGTTGTTTATGTTTACAGAAAAATTATTAAGGTAATACAGAGAGTTTCCATGTGTCCCTCTGTTAGTTCCCCTTATTATTAACATCTTACCTCAGTATGGTGTATTTGCTGCAAGTAATAGAATACTATTGGTACGTTGCTATGAACTCAAGTCTATTCTTTATTTATCTTCCTCAGTTTTTCCCTAATGTCCTTTTTCTGTTCTAGGATTTCACCCAGGATAATGTGTTACATTTGCTCCTCATGTCTCCTCAGGGTCCCCTTGGCTTTGACAGTTTCTCAGACTTCCCTTGTTTTTGATAACATTGACAGTTTTGAGGACTGCCAGGTGTTTTGTCTGATACTTTGCTCACGATTACACAGAAGTACGGTGCCATTCTCCCACATCGTCTCAAGGCTGCAGATGATCAACACGACTGTCTGCTGTTGATGTTCACAGTTGTTGGCTGCTGTACGTCCATCCAGTTTCTTTGCTGTACAGTTCACCTTTTTTTCCCTTTTCCAAACTCTGCTCTTATGAAGGAAGAAACCATAGGCAGCCCAATGTGAGCAAGGGGGTTAGGTGCCACCTCTTTGAGAGTAGAGTATCTACATAAATTATTTGAAATTCTTCTGCATGAAAGGACAAAAAGAGATATTTGTCTATTCTTCCCTTTTCATTTTTTTGGTACAGTTGTTTATATCAGTATAGACGTAGATACATTTATTTCTTACTTTGGATTATAAACCAACGTTTTCCGATTGCTGCGTCTTTGCCTTTAGGGAACTCTTTCCGCGGCTCCTCTGCATTGGGCTCACTCTCCGTCAGTCGCAGAGTGATCAGTGAGGTCCTGGACTCAGAGGTGAGGCCACAGGGAAAGATGTGGGGGAAGTAGATCAGCCTCCTGGGTTCCATCCCAGCTATAGACCTTAGCCCCATGGTCAGGCCCGGTTTTCCTGATGGCACTGGGATGTTGAGTTGACTTAGTGGGATAGCACTCTGCCTCTTACCAAGCCTGTGCTCTGTGAGTCTATAACTGTCTGCACCCTCTCCAACTTACCTTGAAGAGAAGACAACACAATTTAGGAATGGAAGAGCTCCCTGACCATCGATATTCAGGACTCAGGCAGCATCTGATTCCCACCCAAAAAGCATTCACTCCTCACAGCAAGTGAACAAGGGCAAAGATTAACTCAAGGATAAATAAGTCTAAAAATCCAAATTTAAAACAGATCCTGAAATATTTTATTAGCAATTATACCTTCACAGAGTCCACAATCCACTTTGAACAAACTAAATTATTCTGCTTATTAATTTTCATGATGCCTAAATGATCGGGTTTATGCATTCATTTATTTTTATTTTTTTTTCTGTGCTTTTTTAAGCCTCTACTTCACCTGAGTAAAATTCACAAGAGGAGAGCAAATAGGTCAAAAGCCAAACAACATTCCTGAGGATCGTCCAAAGACTCAAAGCTGAAACTAAGTTCTCCTAATTTGCCTAAATAGATTTTGGATTCAGTTTTTTTCTTTCTTTTTTCCATAGAACTAAACTCAATGAAATCTGACACAATATCAAAAATACATTGCTCTCTCATCCCTTTCTTATGTCCTTGTGATCATCCAATTTTTCTGATCTTTTCACAAGTTCACTTAATATATTATAGAATAAATTCAAAAATGGAAAGTTTGAGTTAAATAGCAGACACCAGAAAAGCTAAGTGTTGATAAGATTGGTTACAATGAAACGGACTTGCTTCCAACCTCACCTGGTACCCATCACCCCATTCATCAGCTATAATTCACTAGTTCAGAAATTGCTTTCCTTTATTACTTTTATATCTATTTGTTACAGCAGCTCTAATATAGCAAGCATGAGAAGAGGTGTTGTACCTTGACATTTTTTAAATTTATGGTGTACTTTCTACCAGGTGTCTGAATTCTGATTTAATTAATTATGTGAATAACATGAATGTGAAAATAATTTCCTAGTCTTGATGTACTAAGCTCAGTAGACAAATCTTAGTAAGAGAAATAAATGAAATTAGGTCCACATTATTATTTTTGTAAGGCTGATTTGATTTGATCCCTTTTGGGTCAGTCACTGGTGCTAAGATGATATTCAGGAATTGGGGTAGCTTGTTTGTAACACCACAGTATCACACGTACAGGAGAATCCTGTGGGTAAATTTTCCTTATAGAATGAAATCCTTCACAACAGATAAACTGCTGGCTAATTTTAATTTTACTTATAATTAAAAGTGTACTATTTAAAATATATAACATATATCCATATAATAATGTGTATTATATTTGTTATAGTATATGTTTATAATTTTAAACAAATTGTATATATAATTTACATATATTCATGCATATAACATAAAATATAAAATGACTTAGCATCTCATTAACCAAATGAAAATTAGAGGTACTATAATGTTTCTAAATATTATTTTAACTAAAAATGTAATCGTAAATCCACAAATAATGTTATAGCATTAAGTGATTGAAATAAGATGAATTTAAGTAGAATTCACTTTATAAAACTTAACAGTTGCAAGGCAAAAAATTATGGAATTTGAATTAATGTAAAATAGTTCAGGTTCAACTCCAGTTCAGCTTTTATAATTAATTCAAATTATAGAATTTGAATGTAAAATAGTTCAGTTCTGGTGTGGGAACCAGAATAAATAAATAAAAAATATATTATAAATTGATGAAATACAAATATATATTGAATAAATTATGATTCATATTTTTGTACTGAAATGAAAATATTAAAAATATATGTTGTTTTATATAATCTTAAACTATGTAATCATATAATATCCATCTGCAATTTGAATTTGAATTTGAATATAATTGGCTATCTTACATTTTCTCTGGTAACCACATATGTGTGATGTGCTTTCAGAACTAATGCTACTAGTGTAAGTGGATTATTATTACCTCATGTGATTAAGAATTATAAGAAGGAGTTGAAATCATAATAGAATCAACTAGTTTTCAAATAGAATTTGTTAGATGTTGAAAGATAGAAGGGTGCCCCAAGAAACCAGGCTGAGTAGAATTAATAGCAGAGATTTTTCTTGTTTGTTTTTATTTCAGATTGATATGAGGGTACAAGTTTTTAGGTTACATTGTTTTTATTTCTAAGGTAAAATTCAAGTTGCAGTTGAACCCTTCATTCAGGGGGTGTGCTGAGCAACCTCACTGTGTGCATATTAGGTGAGATCCAGCCAAATGCCTTCCTTCCCCCACCTTCCTTCCCCCTTGCTGTACTACTTGTGTTTTTCTCTTGTGTGGACATGAATTTGTTTCTATATTGGTTTCAAATTAGCATTCAGTACATTGGATATGTCTTTTTTATTCTTGTGACACTTTACTAAGGAGAATATTATTCAACTTCATTCAGGTAAACACAACAGATGTAAAGTCTCCATCTTTTCTTATGGATGAAAAGTACTCTGTGGTATACATATACCACAGTTTGTTAATCCATTCATGAGTTGATGGGTACTTGAATTGATTCCATGTTCTTGGCAACTGTGAATTGCATAAACATTCTAGTGCATTAGTTCTTGTGGTAAAATAATTTTTTGTCTTCTGGGTAGATGCTTGGTAATGGGATTATGGGATCACATGGATGTCCACTTTTTCTTTAAAAATTCATAATTTGTTTGTTTGCATTAGTTTGCAGTATAAGTTTGCAGTCCCACCAGCAGTGCAGAAGTGTTTCCTTCTCTCTGCATCCATGACAGCATCTGTAGATTTGGAATTTTGTGATGTGAGCTAATGTCGCTGGAGTTAAATGTTATCTCAGAGTGTTTTTCATTTGCATTTCTCTGATAATTAGGGCCAATGATGATTTGTGTGTTTGTTGATTCATCTGTCATCTTCGGAGAAGTTTCTGTTCACCTAGAAAGCAGAAAGAGAGGAAGTCAAAAAACTAATGGACCCATGTCAAGCAACTGAAAAAGGCAGAACAATCTACCCCCCCCAAAAAAGAAATAATCAAAGTCAGAGCAGAGTTAAATGAAATTGAGAACACAAGAATCATTTGGAATATCAGTAAAACAAAGTTGGTTCTTTGGCACGATTATTAATATCAATAAGCTCTTGGCCAGACTAACTAGAAGCAGAAAATAAGATCTCTAGTAACCTCAGTCAGAAATGAAAAAGGAGAAATTACAACAGATACCACAGAAATACAAAAGATTCTTGACAATTACTACAAAAAAATCTATGCTGAGAAATTTGAAAATGTAGAGGAAATGAACCAATACCTGGAAACACACCACCTTCTGAACCTCAGCCAGGAAGAATTAGGAAGTTTGAAAGTAAGACCTATATCAAGTACTGAAATTACATCAATAATGCAAAATATTCAAAATAAATAAATAAATAAAAGCACTGGACCAGATGGTTTCACAACATAATTCTATTAAGCCTTTGAAGGGGAACCAGTATGTATATTTCATAACCTATCCCAAAACATAGAGAAGGAAGGAATCTTCCTCAATATGTTCTGCAAAGCAAATATTACCCGCTCCAAACCAGGAAAGGACACAACAAAAAAGAAAGACTATAGGCCAATATCATTAATGAATATCAATGCAAAAATATTCAATAATATCCGAGCAAACAGTATCTAGCAACACATTACGTATACAGCACACAAAAGATGTAAAGTCTCTATCTTTTTTAATGGCCAAAGAGTATTCCATTTGGAATCCATTTGTTTTAGTGAAGTATCAAAAGAATGGAGAAGCCAGAATCCAATATGCTCAATTCTAGTATGACGCCAATAGATCATGTAATACATACCCTCATAAGGGAAAAACTCAAGTCAATTCAAGGTGGGTGGTAGGGGAACCAGGGAGAGGGAAGGAGGGAGAAGGACGGGGGTTATGGTGTATGGCTCACCTCTTGAGGGCAGGACACAGTTATAAGAAAGACTTTACCTAACATATGCACTCAGTGTAACATAACTCTTAGTACACTCAAAGAACCCCAAAGAATAAAAGAATTAAAAGGAAAATAAAAAAAATTTATATCTCATGGTCAAATGGGTTTTATCCCATGGATGCAATGTTGGTTCAACATACATAAATCCAGCAATGTAATTCATCACATAGATAAAATACAAAAGAGATCACGTATTGCCATCTCATCTTTGATAGACCAAACAAAAGCATGCACTGGGGGAAAGAATTCCTATTTATTTTATTTATTTATTTATTTTTAATTAAGTCATTTGTACATAGATCATGAATACATTTATGCCATTATGGGATTCAATGTGCTGATTATTTGTACAAATTGGAGTGCTTACTTCCTATTAATCAACCTAGCCTTCATCTCATTTACCCAATTACAGTGTTAAGACATTTGTGTTCTACACCTGATAGATCCAACTTGTACCTGTGGTATGCTCCATAGGTGTGGTCCCCCTATTAACCCTCCCTCTAGTAACACCCCCTCCCTTCCTCTTTTTCTCCCCTTCCCTTCTTCATCCTAGGCTATAGTTGTGTTTCATTTTTCATATGCAAGTGTGAGTGTTTATAAATTGGTTTCCCAGTAGTACTGAGTACATTGGATTTTTTTTCCATTCCTGAGATATTTTACTAAAAAGAATATTTCCAAGTAAAGGAATTATAGGGTCAAATGGCAAGTCTATTTTTAGATCTCTGAGTGTTCTCCAAACATTTTTCCAAAAGGGATATATTAGTTTGCATTCCCACCAGCAAAACAAAAAAAAAGAAAAAAAAAAAAGAAATTCAGAAACTGAATCTTCACCCCATAACTTCTGAATAAAAATCTGCATTAAAAAAAAAAGAATATTTCCCAGCTTCATTCATATAAACATAAAAGAGGTAAAGAATTAGAGCAGCATCTGTGGCTCAAAGGAGTAAAGGAGTAGGGTGCCGGCCCATATGCTGGAGGTGGTGGGTTCAAACCCAGCCCCAGCCAAAAACTGCAAAAAAAAAAAAAAAAAAAAAAAAAGGAATTATATGATGATAGGAGAACTGTTAGCCACATAGAGAAGACTGAAACTGGACCCACGCTTCTCATCATTGACAAAAATTGATTCTCACTGGATAAAATATTTTAAATATAAGACATGAAACAATAAAAATTCTAGAAGAATGTGTGGGGAAAACTCTTGACAATATTGCCATGAGAAAAGATTTTGGAAATTGCAGCAACACCAAAAATAAATACATGGGTCACAATCAAGCTGAAAAGCTTCTGCACAGCTCAGGGCACCACAACTAAAGTGAACAGACAGCCTTCAGAATGGGGGAAGATATTTGCATGCTATGAATCAGACAAAGGGCTAGTAACTCGAATCTACAGAGAGCTCAAATTGAACAACAGGAAAAGAGCAAACACCCCCATTTGTAAGTGGGATATCTAAGGTTGGAGGATCCTTGTCTCACAGAATTGAGAGGAAATATGGAGAGTGTAACATTTGCTAACACAGATAATGGAACTGGCCAGTCCCGAGGTCTTGGGGAAAAAAGAAAAACATTAAGCTTGTGGCTAGAATGCTTTCTTTCTTTCTTTCTTTCTTTCTTTCTTTCTTTCTTTCTTTCTTTCTTTCTTTCTTTCTTTCTTTCTTTCTTTCTTTCTTTCCTTCCTTCCTTCCTTCCTTCCTTCCTTCCTTCCTTCCTTCCTTCCTTCCTTCCTTC
>CAUYON010011524.1:0-13922 GCA_963573935.1 Arctocebus calabarensis
AACAGATCAATAAATCAAAAAGTTGGTTTTTTGAAAAGGTCAATAAAATAGATAAACCTTTGGCTAACCTAATCAGGAAAAAAAGAGTAAAATCTCTAATTTCATCAATCAGAAATGGTAAAGATGAAATAACAACAGACCCCTCTGAAATTCAAAAAATTCTTAACAAATATTATAAGAAACTTTACTCTCAGAAATATGAAAATCTGAAGGAAATTGATCAATACTTGGAAGCACGCCACCTACCAAGACTTAGCCAGAACAAATTGGAAATGTTAAACAGGCCTATATCAAGTTCCGAATAGCATCAACTATACATAATCTCCCTAAAAGGAAAAGCACAGGACCAGATGGCTTCACGTCAGAATTCTACCAAACCTATATTACTAAACCTCTTCCAAAATATAGAAAAAGAAGGAATACTACCCAATACATTCTATGAAGCAAACACCACCTTGATCCCTAAATCAGGGAAAGACCCAACAAGAAAAGAAAATTATAGACCAATATCAGTAATGAATATTGATGCAAAAATACTCAAAAAGATCCTAACAAACAGAATCCAATGACACATCAAACAAATTATACATCATGACCAAGTGGGCTTTATCCTAGGGTCTCAAGGCTGGTTCAATATACACAAATCTATAAATGTAATTCAGCACATAAACATATTAAAAAATAAAGACCATATGATTCTTTCAATTGATGCAGAAAAAGCTTTTGACAATATCCAGCATCCCTTCATGATTCAGAACACTTAAGAAAATTGGTATAGAAGGGATAATTCTCAAACTAATAGAGGCCATCTACAGCAAACCCACAGCCAATATTGTATTGAATGGAGTTAAATTGAAATCATTTCCACTTAGATCAGGAACCAGGCAAGGTTACCCATTATCTCCACTGATCTTTAACATTGTAATGGAAGTTTTAGCTATTGCAATTAGGGAAGAAAAGGCAATCAAGGGTATCCACATAGGGTCAGAAGAGATCAAACTTTCACTCTTTGCAGACAATATGATTGTATATCTGGAAAACACCAGGGATTCTACTACAAAAATTTAGAAGTGATCAAGGAATACAGCA
This sequence comes from Arctocebus calabarensis, assembly GCA_963573935.1. Taxonomy (NCBI): domain Eukaryota; kingdom Metazoa; phylum Chordata; class Mammalia; order Primates; family Lorisidae; genus Arctocebus; species Arctocebus calabarensis. The sequence continues at coordinate 1,090 of CAUYON010011524.1, forward strand.
ATATCTCAGGCTACAAAATCAGCACCCATAAATCTGTAGCCTTTATATATACCACCAATAGCCAAGCTGAAAAATCAGTCAAGGACTCCATACCTTTCACAGTAGTGCCAAAGAAGATGAAATATTTGGGAGTTTACCTAACAAAGGATGTGAAATATCTCTATAAAGAGAACTATGAAACTTTAAGAAAAGAAATAGCTGAAAATATTAACAAATGGAAAAACATACCATGCTAATGGCTGGAAAGAATCAACATTGTTAAAATGTCTATACTACCCAAAGCAATATATACTTTTAATGCAATTCCTATTAAAGTTCCATTAATTGGAGCTCCATTGTCATATTTTAAAGATCTTGAAAAAATAATACTTCATTTTGTATGGAATCAGAAAAAACTTTGAATAGCCAAGACATTACTCAGAAATAAAAACAAAGCAGGAGGAATCACACTACCAGACCTGAGACTATACTATAAATTGATAGTGATCAAAACAGCATGGTACTGGCACAAAAACAGAGAGGTAGATGTTTGTAACAGAATAGAGAACCAAGAGATGAATCCAGCTACTGATTGTTATTTGATCTTTGACAAGCCAATTAAAAACATTCAGTGGGGAAAAGACTCCCTGTTTAACAAATAGTGCTGAGTGAACTGGCTAGCGACCTGTAGAAGACTGAAACTGGACCCACATCTTTCACCATTAACTAAGATAGATTCTCACTGGATTAAAGACTTAAACTTAAGATATGAAACTATAAAAATTCTAGAAGAAAGTGCAGGGAAAACTCTTGAATGAATTGGCTTCGGTGAATATTTTATGAGGAGAACTCCCCAGGCAATTGAAGCCGTATCTAAAATACGCTACTGATCACACTAAAAAGCTTCTGCACAGCCAAGATCATAGTCAGTATAGCAAGCAGACCGTCCTCAGAATGGAAGAAAATATTTGCAGATTATACCTCTGACAAAGGTTTAATAATCAGAATCCACAGAGAACTGAACCCTATTAGCAAGAAAAGAACAAGTAATCCTATCTCAGGGTGGGCAAAGGACTTGAAGAGAAACTTCTCTAAAGAAGACAGGTACACAGCCTACAGACACATGAAAAAATGCTCACCATCCTTAATCATCAGAGAAATGCAAATCAAAACTACTTTGAGATATCACCTAACCCCAGTAAGGTTAGCTCACATAACAAAATCCCAAAACCAGAGATGTTGGCATGGATGTGGAGAAAAGGGAACACTTCTACACTGCTGGTGGGAATGCACACGAATACATTCCTTTTGAAAGGATGTTTGGAGAATACTTAGAGATCTAAAAATAGATCTGCCATTCGACCCTATAACTCTATAATTCCTTTACTTAGTATATACCCTGAAGACCAAAAATCACATTATAACAAAGACATCTGTGCCAGAATGTTCATTGCAGCCCAATTCATAATTGCTAAGTCTTGGAAGAAGCCCAAGTGCCCATTGGCCCATGAATGGATTAATAAATTGTGGTACATGTACACTATGGAATATTATGCAGCCTTAAAGAAAGATGGAGACTTTACCTCTTTCATGTTTACATGGATGAAGCTGGAACATATTCTTCTTAGCAAAGTATCTCAAGAATGGAAGAAAAGGTATCCAATGTACTCAGCCCTACTATGAAGCTAATTTATAGCTTTCATATGAAGGCTATAATAATCCAATTATAGCATAAGAATATGGGGAAAGTGGCAAGGGAGGGTAGGGAGGGGGGAGGATGGGCAGAGAGAGGGTAAATGGTGGGCCCACACCTATGGTGCATCTTAGATGGGTTCAGGCAAAACTTACTAAATGCAGAATACAAATGTCTTCATACAATAACTAAGAAAATGCCATGATGGCTATGTCAAACAGTTTGATGAAAATGTTTCAGATTGTATATGAAACCAGCACCTTGTACCCCTTGATTGCACTAATGTACTCAGCTATGATTCAACAATAAAAAAATATACATACATACATATATATATATATATATATATATATACCCCTACATGTATGATAGATGGGAATGTACTGAACCTCCCCTCCTCTTGTGTGGGCCTATAGTTGTTGATCTACTATTTTCATAATAGTAGTGAGTAATTGAGATGCTTGTTTTTGTATTCTTGAGCTACTTTACTTAGGAGAATGTTCTCCAAATCCATCTAGGTACATACAAAAGATGCAAAATCTCCATCTATTTTATGGCTGAGTAGTAGTCCATGGTATACATATATCAAAATTTATTAATCCATTCATGGGTTGATGGGCACTTGGGTTGTTTCCATATCTTTTCAATTATGAATTGAGCTGCTATAAACATTTGAGTGCAAATGTCCTTATGGTGAAATGCTTTTCTTCTCTTGTGGGTAGATACCTAATAATGGGATTGCAGGATCAAGTGAGAGGTCTACTTTTAGTTCTTTGAGGGTTTTTCATACTTCTTTACAAAAAAGCTGTACTAGTTTATAATTCCATCAACAGTGCATAATAAGCATACTCTCTCTCCATGTCCACACCAGCATCTGCAGCTTTGGGACTTTGTAATGTGGGCTATTCTTATTGGAGTTAGGTGATATCTCAGGATGGTTTTGATTTGTATTTCTCTACTGATTAGGGACAATGAGCTTTTTTTCTTATATTTTTTGGCCATTTGTCTGTCTTTCTGGGAAAAATTTCTGTTGATGTTGCTTACCCATTGATTGATGGAGTTGTTTGCCCTTTTCTTGTTGATTTGCTTGAGTTCTTTATAGATTCTGGTCATTAGTTCTTTGTCCAAATTGTAACATGCAAGTATCTTTTCCCATTCTGAAGGTTGTCTATTTGCCTTGTTGATTGTGCCCTTAGCTGTGCAGAGGTTTTTTATTTGATCAGGTCTCATTCATTTATTTCTGTTGCTACAGCTGCCAATGGGATCTTCTTTATGAATTCTTTTCCAAGGCAAATATTGTTAAAAGTTTTTCATACATTTTTTTTCTAGAGTTTTTTTAATCATTTCTTGTCATAGACTTAAATCTTTCATCCAGCATGAGTTAATTTTTATAAATGGTGAGAGTGATGAGAGCCAGTTTCAGTCTTCTACATGTGGCTAACTGGTTCTTCCAGCACCATTTATTGAATAGAGATTCTTTTCCCCACTGTATGCCTTTGTTTGGTTTCTGAAATACCAGATGGCAAAATGATTCTGGTTTCATCTCTAGGTTCTTGATTCTGTTCCATATGTCTGTGTCTCTATTTTTATGCCAGAGCATATGCTGTTTTGATCACTATGGACTTGTGGCATAACCTCAAGTCTGGTAACATGATGCCTCCTGACTTTTTATTTTGTAGAATTGCATTGGCTATTTGGAGTGTTTTTCTGCTTCCATAGGAATTGAAAAATGATTTTTTAAAATCCTTCAAAATCTGATGGTGATATTTTAATGGGAACTGCATTAGATATGTAGATTGCTTTAGGTAGTATAGACATTTTAATTATACTGAATCTTGCCAGCCATGAGCATGGGATGTTCTTCCATTTGTTAATGTCTTTTGCTATTTCTTCTCTCAAGATTTCACAGTTCTCTCTATAGAAGCCCTTCTCATCCTTTGTTAAGTGTATTTCAAGATATTTCATTTCCTTTGAAGCTACTGAGAAAGGTATTGTGACTTTGCTTTGGTTTCCACCTTAACTGTTGTTGGCATAAGTGAACATGCCTGATAATTTTTGATTAGATGGCAGATAATGCGATTTTAATTTGTTTGGTGCTTTTTTTTCTTATTTCTGTAAATATTCTTTAGTTGGTTCTGGGACTCAGTTAAGTTTATTATGAACAACTTGATCCTTCCTGACTGATATGGACATCAAAGCTGGAGAAGAGAAAGAAAGGAAACATTAGGGAATAGAGTATGGAAAGAGAATAATTCTGGAAGCCAAGGGGATATTGTTAAGAATTAGAAAAAGGATGTAGATTGCATGCTGCTAGTAGTTCAAGTGAGGTAAGAATGGGAAATAACTACTGAGTAGTGTAATTTATTTCATCAGAGAATATTCTTTAGTCTTGTGGGCAGAAATCAGATTATAGAGTGTTGAGGATTAAGTGAGAGAATGGAGTGAGGCAGAGAGTAGATTCTACTTTTTTTTCTGTCTGTCAGGTTCTTTTTCCACTATATTTTTTTCTATTTCCTTAACAAATAGACTAATGTGATGGCATAGGCCCTATTGTAAAAGGACATATTTTTTTTTCCTGTTCATGCTTATTCAGAGGATAAAATACCTTTATTTGCAAAGGTTGGCTGGTACCTACCAACTTTTATTTGATTGGGTGTATTTTTAGAGCTTGGAACAATAAATAATATTATCTTTAGGTTTCAAACTATACAGGAAAATTCTAAGAAAGTTTCTCATAGGTTTGAAACTATAAGGAAAAATTCTAAATAAATTTCTCATTGTTACTGAGTTAATGTTGCTGTGTGCAGAGTTTCCTAGCTCAGGTCCCAAATGGCAGCTTCAGTTCCATTCTATAATAATATACTGTTTATTCAACCCTTGTATGTAGCATCAGCTTGTTAGTGGTGAAGTGGGAGCTTGGCAACAGCCAGTAAAGACCAAAGCATAGCTTTTCTTAACTTGTAAAGTAAAACAAAATAGAAAATATATTAGAAGGTTAATAAGATGGTGTTTTATTTTGATAGGGTAAGAGTAAAAGATTGGAATATTATCTTGAGCATGGTGTGATCATATAATAGGTGCTTTGCTGAAAGTTGTTTGGTAGCAAATGTCTTATAAAATTAAATCTAAGGCAATGGGTTTACTAGTGGTAGAAATAGTTCTGAAAGCATCACTAACAGGCTCTCTATACTTTTAATTTTGTGGAATATTATAATCAATAATTATATTCAGATATCAACTATCAGAATAATTGATAATAATTATTATTAATATTTAATGAGGATTGTGCTTGCTTTATAAAAAATAGACTTGGATTCTATTTTTGTTATTAGCCATATGATTTTAAGTAAATTTATTATGTTCTGTGATACTCAAGTTCTTATTTGTAAACTATGGTAAAGTCGTCCTGGTATCATCAGCTGGTCATGCAGAGCAAACAATAATCAAAATGTGACAAACTATGGAGTACTGGTTGTAGTCATGGTAGTATAAGCATCAGCTATCACTAGCCATTGCTGAAACTCACAGCAATTGTTCTATTAACTTATTTTATCCTGAGTGGCATTCAGTTATTGATTTCCTCCTCTAAAATCATAGTCCAGGGCAATTTTAAGATATCAGTTCTACTTGAGGGAATTTTGAGCAAGGCAGAGCTGTTCTGGGATGTGATATTAGTGAGGAACATATGGGGACAAATTTGAGACTGTGGTCACATTGCTCAGCTCCTTATAAGATAGAATTAAAGTTTCTATACTTCAGGTGCTGTTATGAGTAAACATGTATTAGTGGAAGGGAGATGTTAATTATTTTTGCTTTGTTGCCTGCATAGCTTGTGTGTGGATGAGAGATGTGAGTAAGAATGAAGTGGCAAAACTAGATGCTTCCCTGGCAAATGCTTTCATTTCATTTATATTGTGTGCTTTCTAAGGCTCTTTCATTACTAATACTTTGTGAAGTTGCAAAAGAATATTTACTAAAAATGTAAATGTCATGCACACTAAAAATGTAATGTAAAAATGTAAATTCACATATTGTCAGAAATTGATAGCTTAATATTAGAACAATGCTGTGGGATCTCAGAATTTCATGAGGATTTGTTTGGCCTTGAAAACACTGAGATCATATTTATAAGCAAGCCTGTGTATGGTGAATTATAGTAAATAGAAAAGTAGATGCTGTTATGGATGCTATGAATGGTCTATTTTGTATTTAGGACTTTTCTGGGAAAAATGCCTTCTTTACCAAGAAACCTAAATTATGCTGTTGATCTGGCAGCAAAGTGCAACTCATTTTTTTTTTTTTTCACATGATAAGGGCAAAAGTGTCAGGAAAGTTTTTATAAGCCCATCATGGTACTTTGGAAGTCAGGAATAGTAGAATTTCACCAGTCAAATGAGACAGAACCTTAATGTCAATATTTGTGTACTGATAAATGTGGCTTGTGAAATTGGCTCCAGTTGCCAGCTGCTTTAATGTTGTGATTTAAAATTACTTTAGTAATGAAAACTAATGAACACAAAATTTCCATTTTTGTAAAACAGTTCTACCTAACTTATATAATTCTTTAGAAAAATAACTTTAAATAGTTTTGGCAACTGCTGATTAAATATTTGAATCTGGTTTTGTGCACATAGAGCACATTTTATTCATTACATTAACCACAAAGTAAGCAAATGAATACCATAGTCACTTCACTTTGCCGAGTATAAGTGAAAAGTTAAGTATTTAGTGTGCAAGAAATATGTTGCAAAAGCAACAAGAATATTATTGGAATGCTGTACAGAGAAACACAGCATTCCTGTATTTTATATTTTTCTTGAAATTGAACCGAATAATCCTAATTTTATTTCTTACACAATTATAGAAAATATATTGGTTTCAAGTGTAATTGGATTTACTCCTTCATTTTCTAGAACTATTTGTTCATGTATTCCTTTAATTTCTAAGCTAAAACTTGTGTTTAATTGTTCTTTTTCATTTGAACATTTTTTTAATAATACCGAGAGAAACTTTAATTGACTGTTAGTGACTTCTATTTTTTTATTTTAGATGTTATTATAGGAATTATTGAAAACTTGAAGATAACTAGCTAAATCATAATTTTAACCCACACATACAAATATATATAACTATTATTTTATATACATAACTATCAGAATTTCTTTTTTCTTTTGCATGTTTTTTACATCTTTTTGTTAAGCACAGACTGAAAGAATTCAAAAGTATGCTCTTGATAGACACCTGGGTATGGATGGGTTCTTTTATTCTGCTGTTAAAACTGAACAATTTGGATTTTAGATGAATTTTATTTTTATTTTTATTTTTTTCTGTTTAGTTTCTCTTTGCACATTTGTTTTTATTTTATTTTATTTTTTTAATAAAAAGTTATTATAGCTGAGTACATTAGTGCAATCAAGGGGTACAAGGTGCTGGTTTCATATACAATCTGAAACATTTTCATCAAACTGTTTGACATAGCCATCATGTCATTTTCTTAGTTATTGTATGAAGACATTTGTGTTCTGCATTTAGTGAATTTTGCCTGAACCCATCTAAAATGCACTATATGTGTGACCCTACCATTTACCCTCCCTTCACCCATCCTCTCCCCTCCCCTCCCCTCCCTTGCCACTTTCTCCATATTCTTTTATTTTATTTTATTTTATTTATTTATTTACTTATTTTTTTAAATAATTTTATTGAATTATTCTTTTTTTTTAAATGTACCACAATTTATTTGGTATTTTAAGAAGCCAGTATGGACTTGAAAAAAATGGACATTTATAATGAAATTGATGCATAGAACATATTTGCTTGTTGTTCTGGGTAAATTTTGTAGTGTCATTTTATTTATTTATTTATTTTTTACATATTTTTAAAAATTAAATCATAGCTGCGTACATTAGTGCAATCAAGGGGTACAATGTGCTGGTTTCATATACAACTGAAATGTATTCATCAAACTGTTTAACATAGCCTTCATGGCATTTTCTTAGTTGTTGTATGAAGACACTTGTATTCTGCATTTAGTAAGTTTTGCCTGTAACCTTCTAAGATGCACCATAGGTGTGGCCCCACCAATTACCCTCCCTCCACCCAAACCTCCTCCCTCCCCTCCCATCCCAAATTCTTTTGCTATAGTTGTGTTATAGCCTTCATAGGAAACCTTTAAATTAGCTTCATAGTGGGGCTACATTGGATACTTTTTTCCATTCTTGAGATACTTTGCTATGAAGAATATGTTCCAGCTCTATCCATATAAACATGAAAGAGGTAAAGTCTCCATCTTTCTTTAAGGCTGCATAGTATTCCATTGTATACATGGAATTTATTAACCATTGTATACACCACAATTTATTAACTCTTTTGTGGGCCAATGGGCACTTGGGCTTCTTCCATGACTTAGCAATTATGAATTGGGCTGTAATGAACTTTCTGGTTCATATGTCTTTGTTATAATGTGATTTTTGGTCTTCAGGGTATAGACCATGTAAAGGAATTATAGGGTCGAATGGAAGGTCTATTTTTAGATCTCTAAGTATTCTCCAAACATCCTTCCAAAAAGAATGTATTAGTGTGCATTCTCACCAGCAGTGTAGAAGTGTTCTTTTCTCCACATCCATGCCAACATCTCTGGTTTTGGGATTTTGTCATGTGGGCTAATCTTAGTGGAGTTAGGTGATATCGCAAAGTAGTTTTGATTTGCATTTCTCTGATCATTCAGGATGGTGAGCATTTTTTCATGTGTCTGTAGGCCATGCGCCTGTCTTCTTTAGAGAAGTTTCTCTTCAAGTCCTTTGCCCACCCTGAGATGGGATCACTTGTTCTTTTCTTGCTAATACGTTGGAGTTCTCTATGTATTTTGGTTATTAAACCTTTGACAGAGGCATAACTTGCAAATATTTTCTCCCATTCTGAGGGCTGTCTGCTTGCTATACTTACTATGTTCTTGGCTGATTATCAAGCAAAAAAATTTAAAAAGGAAATTTAAAAAAATTTTTTTTAACTCACTAATGATCACAAATGTTTTCATTTCAAGTTTACCTATAAAACTTGAAATTAAAAACAAAATTTTTAAAAAACACTTTATACTACTCTGTATTTACAAGAAACATTTCTCAATCTTAGTTATCTTCTTACATGCTGAAAAGAAAGATTTTCCAAACACAAAATATTGTGTTCTGTGTCTGATATAGAAGAACTGAAGAAACTTATTATACATATTAAACAAAAGTATCCTAAGACCTAACACTTGATGTAGACTATGAGATTAAAAAGCATGTTCCATTATCAGCAATAAAAATGCCTTCATAGTACACAAAGCATTTTCAACCATTAAATCTTAGATCTCACAGTCCTGGGAACAGGTGAAATATTATACCCATTTTATATAGAGAAAACAATTACAAAGGAGCGGGGTGACTTATGAGGTCATATAGCTAGAAAGTGATAACTAGATAGTGATTCAAACCTAATTCCTCTGCATAATTCTCATAGTATGTTATGCTACCCCTAACCACTGAATCAAAATCACAGGACCAATCAATACCTGTTCAGTAAGTAATATCGAAACATTACTGTATTTCTTATTGGTTTCAGACCCCAGTGAGGCCAAGCGCAGTAAAAAAAGTAGTAAAGCTGTTTCCCAGATCAAAAACTCCCAGTTATAAGCATCATTCAGGAAAGTTTTATGTCCTTGGAGAACCTATATGAAAGACCAAAACAGAAAGTTAAGTTTCTCATTTGTCTTATAATAATTATTCCTTCACCCTATAAATTTTTAAACATTTTCAAAAATCTAATACTTGGCCAGGCATGGTAGCTCACACCTGTAATCCTAGCACTCTGGGAGGCCAAGGTAGGATACTGCTTGAGGTCAGGAGTTCAAGACCAGCCTCAGTAAAAGCAAGACCCCACCTGTACAAAAAATAGAAAAATTAGCAGGACGTAGTGGTGCACACCTGTAGTCTCAGGGACTCAGGAGGCTTTGGCAGGAGGATCGATTGAGCCCAGGAGTGTGAGGTTGCAGTGAGCTATGATGACACCACTGTACTTTAGCCTGGGTGATAAAGTGAGATCTTGTCTCAAAAAATAAAAATAAAAATAATTAAGGAAAATGTAAGACAACAGAATCCTTAATGTCTTGAGAGGAAATACTAGAAACCTAGAATTCTATCACTAGTAAAATTTATTGCTGGGTGTGGTGGCTCATGCTTGTAATCCTACCAAAGTGGGAGGATTACTTGAGGCTAGAAATTTGAGACCAGTGCAAGAGCGAGACACATCCTACAAAAAAATAGAGAAATCAGTCAGTGTGGTGGCACACACCTATAGTCCCAACTACTTAGGAGGGTGAGGCAAGAGGCTGATTTGAGCCTAGGAGTTTGAGGTTGCAGTGAGCTGTGATGATGTCACTCTACTCTAGCCTGAGTTTATCAAACTTTATCTCCAAATTCAAAAGTGAAAGTGATAAAAGACATTTCAAAAAGCAAAAACTGAAGAGAATCCATCACCACCAGATGAACAGCTCTAAAACGAAACACTAAAGAAGTTATTCAAATAGGAGAAACTAAACCCCAGAGAGAAATTGAGAAATGCAATGCAAGAAATAATGAAAAGCAATCCAGAGACATGTAGGTAAATGATGACACAAAACAATAACAATTTCATCTGTGGATTCAAAATATCTGAACAATTAGGTAAAAGGCAATAATGACACAGAAGGTGAAGGGGTAAATGAGAAAGTGCTCTAAGATCCTAGCATTATCAAGAAAATAGTAAATCAATCATTGCATTAGACTGTAATAAGCTAAGGAAGCATATCGTAATCACTGGGTTTGTTACCAAAACAATAAGAATTGAACAAGTAGACAGGATTAAGTGGAATGTTAAAAAAAAGTTTGGTTAATAAAAAGATGGCAAGGAGTGACAAAGAAAAATTAACAGGTGAACCAAACAGGAACCAAACAGTATTTGAAGTTAACAGTAATTACACTGAGTATAAATGGGCCAGATACACCAAAATACTAAGACTGGCTCGGCATCTGTGGCTCAACAGGCTAAGGCGCCAGCCACGTACACCTGAGCTGGAGGGTTTGAATCCAGCCCAGGCCTGCCAAACAACAATAACGGCTGCAACCAAATATAGCCGGGCGTTCTGGCGGGCGCCTGTAGTCCTAGCTACTTGGGAGGCGGAGGCAGGAGACTCGCTTGAGCCCAGGAATTGGAGGTTGCTGTGAGCTGTGATGCCATGGCTCTCTATCCAGGGTGACAGCTTTAGGCTCTGTCTCAAAAACAAACAAACAAAAAAAAACCGAAATACTAAGACTGTGCGGCTACATTGAAAATAAGAAACCACAAAAGAATAGGTTGATTACAGGAGATACATACATGTGAAATATGAGAACAAAAATATGAAAGAGGGTAGACAAAGATATAATCAAAAACTAAACAAAAGACAGCTCGTGTAGTTAAATTAACATCAAATGAAGTGGGAAACAACAGAAATAGAGATATTTTATAAGGTCATAAAAGACCAAAAAAACTATCCTGACACTTTCCTAGATTAAAGGAGACTAAAGAACATGGCACCTACATGCACTATGTAATTCTAAGAGGCATCCTGTATTTAGGGGGAAAAGACAACAAAAGTCATAAAAGTCAATCCACCAAGAAGGTGAGTAATTCAAAATCTGGATGTACCCAGTTACCCGGCTTCGATATATAGAAAGCAAAATTGCCAGAAATAAAAGGAAAAACAGACAAGTCCACAATCCTAACAGACTTAAACATACCCCTATCAATGGCTGACAGAACAAGCAGACCAAAAACTGAGGATACAGGTAGTTTGAGCAACACAAGTAATAAACTTGGACTAACTGACATATATAGAACACTACTCCAAACGATGAAGGATACAGATCTTCTCAAAGTGCTGATGGAAGTTTTAATAAAACTGACCAAGTACTGGATAATGAAGTCAACCCCTACATGTTTGAAAGGACTGAAAACATTCAGAGTATGTTCTCTGACCACAGGATTTAGGGAAAGGGCAGAGTCTCACTCTGTCACCCTAGGGGCCTAGGTACAGTGCATGGCGTCATAGCTCACAACAACCTCAAATCCTGTTGCCTCAGTCTCCTGAGTAGCTGGGACTACAGGTGCCCACCACCATGCCCAGATAGTTGTTCTATTTTTAGTAGAGACAGGGTCTCACTCTTGCTTAGGCTGGTCTGGAACTTCTGAGGTCAAGCAATCCACCTGCTTCTGCCTCCTAAAGTGCTGGAATCACAGTCTGGAGCCACCATGCCCAGCCTCTGATCACAGAATTAAAACCGAATAAATACAAAAGCATAAAATAAGCCGTAACTTTTGTAATACAGAAACCACAGAAGTGCTTAAAAAAAAAAAAGATAGAAGGGCCTATCAAAAGGACATAGGAAAGGAATTCGAGGGGACAACTAGGCATAAAAACAAAGATAGTAATAGTTTAACCAACTGTATAAAAGTAAGAATGCACAATTCCAAAGTATAGTAAATAAGAAAGAAAGGAAAGGTCTACCTTGGAGTGCAAACTAATGTCGAAGCGAGATACAGGTTGGAAATCGGTGTTTTGCAATCATGGTATGACAGCTTTAGTATCAGTCAATAATTACCAACTAAATTTAGTGTCTTGAATTACTTTTATTCCAATCTTTAAAAGTTAGAAAAATTAACAAGTATCCCAATTAGTAAAAGAAATGCAGATGCATTAAAAATAGAGAAACAGGCTCGGCGCCTGTAGCTCAGCAGCTAAGGCGCCAGCCACATACACCAGAGCTGGCAGGTTCGAAACCAACCCGGGCTGCCAAACAACAATGACAACTCCAACCAAAAACTAGCGGGGCATTGTGGTGGGCACCTATAGTCCTAGCTTCTTGGGAGGCTGAGGCAAGAGACTCGCTTAAGCCCAAGAGTTTGAGGTTGCTGTGAGCTGTGATGCCACAGCACTCTACCCAGGGTGACAGCTTGAGACTGTCTCAAAAAAAAAAAAAAAAAAAATAGAGAAACACACAGTGACCTGGCCTAAAACATAAAAATGAACTCTTTAACAGAATTTTCATTTTTCCTTAAAGCAGGTATAAAAGGTTTACCTGGGCACAACAAATAAAAGCAATGGACA